>JAAGEH010000293.1:30065637-30167411 GCA_011751065.1 Lasiurus cinereus | reverse complement strand
TACCCCGACCCCCCAGTGTCTGTGATCATTGGTTATGTTTATAAGCATGCATACAAGTCCTTTGATTGATCACTTATTTACCTCACCTAACTTTAATCTTTCTGCTATAATTTCACAGTCTGTTTGATGCTTTATGATTTTTGTCCTCCTGAGAATTATCAGTCTACTCCCTTTCTGTGCTCCTGATTCTATTATATTCACCAGTTTATTCTGTTGATCAGATTTTTAATTCACTTAATTTTTAGATTCACTTGTTGACAGATGTGTATTTGTTGTTCATAATTTTTTGTCTTTTACCTTTTTCTTCTTCCTCTTCTAAAAGGGTACCTTTCAGCATTTCATATAATACTGGTTTGGAGTTGATGAACTCCTTTAGCTTTTTCTTCTCTGTGAAGGTCTTTATCTGCCCTTCAATTCTGAATGATAGCTTTGCTGGATAGATTATTCTTGGTTGTAGGTTCTTGTTGTTCATCACGTTGAATATTTCTTGCCACTCCCGTCTGGCCTGCATCGTTTCTGTTGAGAAATCAGCTGACAGTCGTATGGGTGCTCCCTTGTAGGTAATAAACTGTTTTTCTCTTGCTGCTTTTAATATTCTCTCTTTGTCTTTTGCTCTTGGCATTTTAATTATGATGTGTCTTGGTGTAGTCCTCTTTGGGTTCCTTTTCTTTGGGGTTCTGTGTGCTTCCTCGACTTGTAAGTCTATTTCTTTTACCAGATGTGGGAAGTTTTCAGTCATTATTTCTTTAAACAGGTTTTCAGTATCTTGCTCTCTCTCTTCTTCTGGCACCCCCACAATTCTGATGTTGGTACGCTTGAAGCTGTCCCAGAGGCTCCTTACATTATCTTCACATTTTTGGATTCTTTTCTCTTCTTGCTTTTCCAGTTGAATGTTTTCTGCTTCTTTATATTTCAAATTTTTGACTTGATCCTTGTCTTTCTCTAGTCTGCTGTTAGTACTCTGCGTAATAGTTTTTATTTCAGTCAGTGTATTTATTATCTTCTCTTGGGTCTCACTAAATTTATCCATCTTTTCTAGCATATTCTTGCAAAACCTTATAAGCGTGGTTTTGAACTCTATATCCAGTCGTTTTTTTTCCTCCATTTCTTTTGCTTGTAATCCCTTCCCTTGTCTCGGCATTTTCACTGTGCCGGGGAAACTTCTGTGCTGGAATCAGCCGCAGAAGCCTCTGCTGAGCTTGGGAGGGTGGAGTCTCAGGGCTTAAGGGACCGCCTTGCCTTCCAGTCGGCCCCGCCCTCCACGGCCCCTGAGTCTCACGTGACTGGGTAATGGCTGGAGCGGTCCTTGTGCGAGCGCACACCCGCAGTGCCTCTAACCGCTGCCTTTCCGGCTCCCCTGCGAACCAGGACCACACGAGTCTAGGTCCTCAGGGTTTCGCCCAAAACAGGGGCTCAGTGGACTCAGAAGTGGCACAGTTCGGAGGGTCTGTCTCCCGCCCACTCGCGAAAGCCAGCGGCACAATCAGCAATCCGTCCTCCGCGTGGTGCCGTGCGCGACCAGACCTCCGATCCTTTGCAACTCCCCTAAATTTCCGTGCACTTCTCCCTTTTCACAGTCTAAACTCCCCCCGTATGAGTCTCGGTTGGATCTGGGGTTTAGTGTCGTAAGATAAGGGGTTCAATGCCTTTGAGAGTCTCCGTCTCCCTCCTGCCAGAGAAAGCCAGCCAGGTACTCCGGCACCCGCTCTCTCAGCGCGCGTCTCCGTACCTCAGCTTTTTGCAGCTCCTCTGGGTCTCCGTGAGCCCCTCTCTTTCCCTCTAGTTGTAGAACTTCCACTCAGCCAGCTTTCCTGTGGCTCTGGATGATGTCCGTTCTGTCTTTTAGTTGTAGTTTTGAAATTGTTGTGCGAGGCAGCAGTATAGGTGTTTACCTATGCCGCCATCTTGGATTTTTCCTGGTTTTTATCTTTTTATACAATACTATTATTTTAACATAGAGGCTCAATAATATATTGCTTTTAAATTGTTGTTTTCCTGTAATGTTATATCATATACATTTTCCCCATTTCAGTAGTCTTATAAATTATTATTAGATTTTCTACTACAAAGTAATACATTTTTATTATAGAAAGTTTATTTAAAAAAAGAAAAACATTTATGTTATTCATGGTCCAACCACTGAATAATAACTACTGTTGGTATATTGGTGAGTCAGCTTTTCTGCTGTGCATATTTAGTGTATTTTTTAAAATATAATCATAATTATATTGCACGTTGTATCCTATGTTACCTTTTTTTGTTTCGTTTTGTTAATCCTCACCCAAGGATATTTTCCATTGATTTTTTTAGAGAGAGTGGAGGGGAGGGGGAAAACAGAGAGAGGAACATCATTGTGAGAGAGACACATCAATTGGGTGCCTCCCACATGTCATCCAACCTGAGTCAGAGTTATGTGCCCTTGATTGGGACTGTTCAGTTTGAGGGCTGATGCTTTATCCACTGAGCCAAACCAGCTAAGGCTACCTTCTTTTCGTTTCTTTTCTTTTGTTTTTTTTTTTTTACAAAACAAGATTTTATAAACATTTTTCTAAGCTATTATTTTTAATGGTATTCCATCATATAGATATCAAACTTTAATTTTTCTGTTGTCAGACATTTAGATTATTTCCAATTTTTTCCTATTAAAAACAGTGCTATGGTAAGATTCTTATATCTACATTTTAATAGCCCATCACTGATTACCTCCTGTGATAAATTCCTAGCAGTGGAATTAATAAATCAAAGTTAATGGATCAAATTTTTTTTTTCAGATTTTTTGCATGTACCAACAAATTGCCTCAGTAAAAAGTTTCAGTCTCACCACTGTAACTTTGTTTAAAGATCTCCCCTTGCCCCATGTTGCTTATGAATAAACTAGAAGAAAATAACCAATAAGGACTTTCTCTTTCAACTTGACACATATTTTTATGTTAGAATGCTCAGATTCGTTAACCATGGCCATTTCTGTACTTTTTAGTTCAGATCTCCAAAAAAATACTTTGCAAAAGAATCTTGTACTAATTCAGAGCCCCCATAAATCCTTTCGCCCAGAGCCTTTTAGAGGCCTTTCTCCAAGGACATTTAAGAGTCAGATCACCTGGATAAGAAGCATATATACCAGTGCCTATCCTTTATGTCTATATTTGAAATCAGGACTATTGTGCTCAGGTTTGGGGAACTTCTAAAGTGACTCAAAATAAATACAAAAAATACTCACAGATCATACCCAAGATTGGAGAACTTTTTAGGGCAATCAAAATGGATTTTGAAAAATACTTTTTCAGCTATTTAGGTTCTGCTTATATTGGTAAAATCATTCAGAAAGGTAGTGAAATATAAGGTAAAATGCTTGGGTTTGAACTTCAGGCTGCCTGAATTAGAATTCAGCTTTCCTGCTTAGGACTATGTCTGTTGAGCACTTTCTTAATCCTTGTATACCTTAGTTTACTCATCTGTAAATGGGGCTAATACTAATACCCCTTAGGGTTATTTTAATGATTACTTAGAGTTGCTGTATCAGTTAGAGTTGGAATAGAGAAACAGAACTAGAAATATATTAAGAGATTTATCGTAGTTCATTGGCCTATGTGATTGTGGGGATTGGCAAGACAAGTCAGAAATCCATAGAGCAGATCACTAGGAAGGGCAGGCTGGAACTTCCGTACATGGACTGAAGCTGCCATCCATTAGCAGGATTTTTTTTCTTCATCTAAGAAGCCTCAGCTTTGCTCTTAAGGCCTTTCAGTTGATTGAATAAGGCCTGCTCAAATAAATTATCAAGGATTATCTCTCATAATGATTATGGACTTTAACCACAGAATTTTGTGTTTAATTGGATAACTAGAGACTGTAGCCTAGCCAAGTTGACATAAAATTGATCATCACAGTTGCTCTGGACCTCAGTGAAGCAGACTAAACCCACTTGGGACTGAATTTTCAAGCCCAAGGCTCCTGAAGTGTCTATAATCAAGTTCTTTCTGACAGATATTTGATATCTGTTAGTTTTGTCATGAGTAACTATACTGTTGCATTATTCATAATCCTAAAGAGTTCTCTCTGTTGGAACCTGGTCATGGCAGGATTCTATGTAGGAACATAAACTGGTGGTATCAGCTCTTAACATATTTGTGTTACCCTTTCATGCTTGTATGAGCACACTGCTACACAGTTCTCCTTTGTGTGGACTGGTAAAGTCTGGCATTATCTGAACTGTTGAGGGTCCCATAGGCTTCTGACATAGTGTCATGATAACAGCTTTGGCTGGAGAAAAGATACAGAATCGGTCCTGTCTTTTTACTAGTCCTGGTTTTTCATAGCCGATTCTACATATCAAATGAACTTCCTTTTGGGAAGTTAATTGTAGTCCTTTGAGCATAAGAAACCCTAACCTCCTCTCAATTTGAATACAGGAGGTTGTCTTCTTTGTTCCCTCACTCAAAATAGGAAATGATTGGCCACTCAGAAGTAAATGAGCAAGTGGAAAAGCATAATAAACATTGTTAGGATACTTCCTTGTGGTCTTGGGTTTCAAAGCTTTTAGCAGTAGCTCTGGACACAATGCCTATAGTTGATCCTCTTGTGGCTTATAGGCCTACATTTCAGTGATTGGTTTGTTTGCAGTCCTACTAAGCCTTACCTCATGCAGGAATGGGGCTGCAGTGCAAGCAGTCCCTGCCTGCTTCTCGGAGAACTGCCTCCCAGACTCGGAACCAGGTTTTCACACAGCCTTACCTCATTTGACCATAACTGGTAGATTTCTGACCCAATGTTTTGATAATCAAGTTCTTTCTCTTTGAAAGTTTAAAGATAGAACTGAGAAACATGGTTTCCAGAACTTGAAAATTGTTTCAGTTTGGGTTTGGTGGACATATATACTAACTGATGAACAAAGGCCAGATATGCTGATAAACAAGCAGAGCTAATCCAACTTTAGCAGGAGATGGAAGAGGAAAGCAGAGAAGAGTGTGGTCTCAGAGAAAGTGAGGAAAAATAAGGGCTTGTGCAAGAAGCCCCCTTGTTTCCCAGGGCTGCATGAAGTTCACCTGTACTTGCTGTTTGTAGAAATACTCTTATATGCTCATAAGTAAAACCTCATTTAAAATTTTTAGTTTAAAGAGGTTTCAGATGCTTTTACCCTCACAAGATAATATAATGCCATTAGAAGAAATAACCATAAGTATATTATAATTTAGAGATGAAAATTACTTATTTAGCATACTTATATTGGCTTCAGGACTAACTCAAACTATTGCCTTGTTTCAGGATTTATTTCCATTCATTTATTTCTAGGTGAGGGTTCCATGAATATATTGAAAAAACAGAGCAGAGTAGTACTTTAAAGTATTTATGTACAAACCAAATCGATGCCATATAATATAGTGTGTGAAGGAAGAAATGTATTGCTTGTCTTATGAACATTGACATCAGATCTATGCCTTACTGAGCAATAGAAGCCTTTACTGTTTTGTCTTTTTCTACCAATAACAACACACACCTCTTTTAATGTAGGATCTCCTAAAACAATACAAAATACAGCCAGATGCATGAATTTCCAAACATTTGTTTGCATACACCCCTTGGCATGTCATATGTTACGAATAAATCCCAGAAATGATGAAAATTGTAAGTCATTTTCTAGTACTCTTCAAGACACCTCCCCCTTCCTCCACCATTGCCTTTGAGTTAAATCTTCCAAGCCATGGACTATTCAGTGGAAGAAGACAAGTTCTCAGTGTTCCTGGCAATTAATTCACAATTGTCATTTATATAAATGTTTTTTTTTGTGTTTTCCTCTCAATGTTCAGGTAAACTTTTTGTGAGGAAGGAAAGCACAGTAACTAAACACTGTCTAAGTTCAAATCCTGGCTTCATCATTTACAAGCTATGAGACCTTAGATATTTCGATTACATAAACGCTTTTCTCATCTGTAAAATGGGGATAATGATAGTACCTCTTCTAAAGATGGGTGTGTGGATTAAGTGAGTCAAAAGACATGAGGCATTAGAGCAGTGCTCAGTTAGACTAGCTGTTATTTTGGAGTGGGTTTGTTATGAAGTCCAACTCCCGTACTTCAGTTGGATTAAATAATTGATTTTTATTAAGTGGAATTTAAATTAGGATCTCGGGGATTTTTAAGTTTCTTATTCTAAAAAATTTAGAGGAGCAGGTAGAGGTCATCTATACTCATATTATAGACTAGAGGCCTGGTGCATGAAATTTGTGCATGGGGGGGGTGTCCCTCAGCCCAATCTTCACCCTCTCCAATCTGGGACCCCTCAAGGGATGTCCAGTCCTACTGGGATCGGGCCTAAATGGGCTGTCGGACATCCCTCTCATAATCCAGGACTTCTGACTCCCAACTGCTTGCCTTCCTATCTTCCTGATTGCCCCTAACTGCTTCTGCCTGCTAACCTGATCACCCCCTAACTACTCCCCTGCCAGCATGATTGATGCCTAACTGCTCCCCTGCCAGCCTGATTGCCCCTAACTGCCCTCCCCTGAAGGCCTGGTCACCCCTAACTGCCCTCCCCTACTGGCCATCTTGTGGTGGCCATCTTGTGTCCACATGGAGCAGCCATCTTTGACCACATGGGGGCAGCCATCTTGTATGTTGGAGTGATGTCAATTTGGATATTAGTCTTTTATTAGATAGGATGGGGAAACTGACACTAAATTATATTATTATTCTCACAGAGCAAGTAGTGGCTGGGCTGAAACTGAACTTCAACCCCCCTCATACAGTTTACTCTCTATGTCTGAAAACTATTAGAATGATCCTTGGTCCTGAGCCCTCTAGGCCTGTGTCTCCAAGAATTCATCTATACTAATAGACTTAATACAAGCAGATGCTTTATGTACAAGGGTGGGTCACCTCTGCTCTCTTAGGCCCTTTACTTGCCCAAAGAAGCAATTTAATCTGGGTATTTAAATAAAGTAGTACCCTTCACTTTTTTTTAATAAAAGTGCTTGCTTGCCCTAGCTGGCTTGGCTCATTGGGTAGAGCATAGGCCCACAGACTTAAGGTTCAATTCTTGTCAAGGGCATGTACCTTGGTGGTGGGCTCAATACCCGGCCCTAGTCAGGCAGATGTGGGAGGCAACTAATTGATGTATCTTTCTCACATTGATGTTTCTCTCTATGTCTCTCTCCCTTCTTCCCACTCTCTCTAAAAATCAATGGAAAAAATACTCTCAGGTGAGGATTAACAAAGAAAAATAAAATAAAATAACATAAAAAATAAAATAGTGCTTACTGAGAATATAGCCTTCAAATCTTCCATAGATTTGTTCTGCTTAAGACTGAGGCAAAACCACAACTTGCATTTATGATAGGCCTATTGTGGGAAGGATCACGACTTAAATAAAATCTCTATAAAACATTGATAAATACAAGTTTGATATCAAATATATATATTAGAGTTTCTATATAATGATATATATGAAAGTGGGATTCACTTATATTCCACAAATAGTTATTATGTGTGATAAGCACTTTGCTAGGCGTGGTGATAAACTTAGGGAGTTGAAACCCTAAAAAATAAACCTACAGAAATTTTGACCTACCATGATTTACTTTAAACTCTATTAAGGTTAGTAGTTGTCTTGTCTCCTGCATTTTTGTCCTTTTATTAGTACTTTTTATTTATTTATTTATTTTACTTTATTTTTATTTTATTTTTTGCATAAATTTTTTTAAAGTTATCTTTGTGGTTGAAAGCATTTCAGATGTCTCCCTTCTCCCTCCTCGCCTCCCCCAATTGATTCCCTCCTTCCTTCTCTTGCACCCTCCCAGGCCTTCACTGCACTATTGTTTGTGTCCATGGGTTATACATATATGCATATTAAGTTCTTTGGTTAAATTTTTTCTGCTTCCCCTCCCAGCCCCTTTTCCTCTGAAATTTGTTGGTCTGTTGCATGCTTCCATGTCTCTGGATCTATTTTATTCATCAGTTTATTTTGTTCTTTAGATTCCTACCCTAACTTCTCTTCTTTTTAAAACAGCATCCCAAATAGTCTCTATTTATGTGGTAGGCCCTGAGAATGGGCCTGCTTGACCTCACTCCTCAGTTTAAACATGACTTCACCTTGAGAAAAAATACGTGGGTTTTGACAATTTTTGTTGCTCTGGGGAATAATGCTATCATTCAGTGTTTACAGTTAAATGTTACACTTCTGCCTATAGAGGATCTTTTCTAGCACCTACTGTAACATCTTACAAATAAAACATGGAAAAGTAGAGTTTGCATGTCAGTTTTAAAAACACATACATAATTGTGACAAATGTTTCACTAATGTATCATGCAAACAATAGGAGAAACGCAAAGTTGTACTTTGAAAACAAACTCTTTTTTCTCCGATAAGCTGCTTTTTTTTTTTTAGAGCATTAGTGGGATCCAGATCAGCACTAGCATAGTAACAAGAACTGAAGTTCAAGATAGGGTCATGGACAGGGATCTAGTCCAGCCCTTTCCTTGCAGAAGCTCTCCTACCCTTCCTAAAGAGAAGAGGTGTGGGAGAGAAAGCCCCAGAGAGATGGGAAGGATTTGTCATAAGACCTGTCATCTAGTCTGTCTTGGGCTGATGCTGACATGAATGTTTCTTGAAGGATGAGATCCCATTGAGAGAACACAGTGAGGGCCAGGGTTGCTGTGGGCTGCAGTGAGCTGGAAAGAGCCAGACTGGTCAGCAGGGCTTAGAGTTTACACAAGCAAAATGCTCTGTCACTGTTCTACAAGTCATCTGCCTTTGTCACTTTATGCTACTAAAAACAAACAAACACGGATTCCCACCTTAAATCTTACTAAGGCTAACTTAAAACCCAAGGGAGTTATAATCAGAGAGGAAATCCAAGGCCAGGGTTTTCAAACCTTTCCCCAGAGCACTTGAGTCCCTGCAAAGGCAAAGGCTGAGCCTATCACTGGGGTTGGGAGCCAGCGCAAAGGGAAGGGGAGAGCCCAGAGGGACCCGCTATGCAAGAGGCCACATGTGCCATGCAGACTCCAGTTGCTGGGAGATTTCACTTTTATTCTGAGACATTTACTTCACCAGTCTCTATGGGGCTTCTTCTCTATATTCTTAGTTGTAGGACTTCTGTTCAGCTGGATTTCAGGCAGTTCTCAATGATGATGATTCTATAGTTTAGTTATAATTTTGATGTGGTTATGGGAGAATATGAGGACGCATTTACCTACACTGCCAACCTTGACTGAAAGCCAGCACTTTCACTGTTTCAAGGGTCAGGAATCTGGGAGCAGCTTAGTTAGGTAGTTCCAGTTTATGTGTCTCTCGTGAAGTCACAGTCCAAAACAAACATTTCTACTGAGATGTTAGTGTTAAAAGGGAATTCAGGTGCAGTCGTGTGCTACATGATGGTATTTTGTTCAATGATAGGCTGCATATATGACGACAGTCCCATAATAAAAGGGAGCTGAAAATTTTCTATCACCTACTGACGTCATAGCTATTATAATGTTGTTACTATGTGTCTGTATTTTTAGGTGCTTCACAAAAATAAAAGTTAAATAAAAAGTTTTAAAAGTTAAACGTTACAATAAGCTAAAGTTAACTAATTATTGAAGAAAAAATATTTTTATAAATTTAGTGTAGTCTTAGTGTACAGTGTTTATAAAGTCTACAGCCATGAACAGTAATGTTCTAGACCTTCACATTCTCACTCACCACCCACTCACTGACTCACCTAGAACAACTTCTAGTCCTGCAAGCTCCATTTATGGTACCCTATGCAGGTGTACCATTTTTATATTTTATACCGTGTTTTTATTGCATATTTTCTGTGGTTAGATACACAAATACTATTGTGTTACAGTTACCTGCAATATTCAGTATAGTAACTTGCTGCACAGTTTGTAGCCTAGGAGCAATAGGTCATACTATATGGTGTATGTGTGTAGTAGGCTATATACCATCTAGGTTTGTGTAAATGCACTCTGTGACATTCCCATGATGACAAAATCACCTAATTAAGTCATGGTTAAGAAATGCATGACTGTGCAGTCTTTATGTTAAAAATGTAAAAAGCTACCTGAAGTTCGAAACATTTTTATATCACGGGGACAAAAATGAACAAACTAAAGGCTGATTTTTAATTACTTCGGCACAATTGTATCTGGAGCATAAATCAACTTGTATTATAGTTTATAATTATTTTTATGAGTCTGGCTCCTCACCCCAAAGCAGTTGTTCATCTTTGTATTTCCATGTTTGGTATGTAACAGATGATCGGTGGTTAATGTTGCCTAATTTAAGAGGAGACACTTTGAAGTGAACTAGAAACAACTAGAAATCTGAGTACCTCAAGAAATGTATTTCTTTTTGAGGCTATTCACAAAAGTAAATACATGGGGTAGAAGAAAAGCTTTCTGATTTGTATTTGTGTGTTGGTTTTCTTATACTGTCATTTTCTCGGGTAGAAAAATCATCCAATAGCCCTGCTATCCCCCTACAGGGACTGTTCCACATCAGATTACTTTCTAGGGAAACTGTTCCTGCTGTTGCTGATCATCCTGCCATGGGAATTCCACCCAGTCCTTCCTAGACCCTTGATGTCAGGGTTGTCCAAATGCAAGTGGCTTGTGGGGATGAGCTTGCAAGCATGTCTTTGATTCTAACCTCACTAACAACAGTTACATTTCTCTTTGCTCTCCATCTCCTTCTTGTTCTCTTTTTCTTGAAATTCCAGAAAATTTCAAACCGTTTCCCCAAAATACTTGGGTCCCTGCAAAGGCAAAGGCTGAGCCTGTCACTGGGGTTGAGAGCTAGTGCAAAGGGAGGGGAAGATATTCCTCTGAGTGGGTTCAACTCAGCATGCAACAGCTGTATATCTCTCCTAGAAAAACTATGGCCTCAGTTTTAGCAGTCAGAGTATTTATCTGGAGGCAACATATGTAACTTGATCACACCAGCTTTGGGTGTTGGAAAGGCTTTCATCACTTTGCCACTCCACCAAAACAGGAATGATATTTGTTATCTAGCTAGGTGGACCTACGTATAGGTACAGGGAATTACTAGATAATATATCTTCTCTTTTTTTGACAGTAAGGCTGTTAAGAAAAAACAAGTCTGTCTATCTGCCTGATTACTATTTATTATGAATTCTTGAAGGGTCATGGCCCAAGAAACAATTAGTATGTGTTATGGACATTTGTAAGGTGACATAGCTGCTGATTAAAGGTGTGAGAAGGATGATCTTAAGTGATACTTGAGGTTTGAGTTAGGACTGGACTGTCCTGTCAGGCCTGTTCTAAAAATGCCAACAATGGACTAGCTGGGAGTTTGCAGAGTGACTTTAGCTGCTGCAAGAAGGTAAATATTACTATTCATATCTGCACAATCTTGCCAATGAGAATCTATTTTATTATTTTTTAAAGTTTGGCTATACTTTAATCTCTCTTTCATTTGTATTTAACTTGAGTTGATATTCATGATTAGTTCTATATTTGTGATTTTTTTTTCCACGTCAGATGGGTAATGTGCCAAAGTGATGATAATAACGTTTATGGGAGGCACATTTATAAACTACGAAAGAATCTGTGATATTTCTTTTAAGATTCTAGATATCCTTACGTGGTTCCACATTTTCTAATCTGTATTACAATTGTCAGCCTAAAAATCAATCAAAAAACCCAAAACTAAAAGCTTGCCTATTTACTTTTCTGTCTTCTACACTTAACCATAAGTTCTTTTACTGTACTTATCTTTTCTACTCTTGTCTCAATACCTAGGAGAATCCCTGGACCATAAAAGACACTAAGGAAATAATAGTTACATTTATGATATTTTAATTCTAAGTGTTTCTGTTCATTTAATTTGATTATTAACTTCTTTTATTTTATGTTTAAACAGTACAGGTTTGTTAAATATAGAAATCATTGTTGGTTTTTTTGCTTTTTTTGTAAGCTGTTTTTAAATTATATGCATGCTGCTGTGCATACTAGAATTCTGGATGGTTTTTACTCCTGTATTGGCATGTAAGATTTGACTTCAGTCTATTTCCAGAGAATGATTGGTTATCTCATGGTTTGAATGTAATTTTAATTATTCCAAGTTCATCAATTTAACATGAACCAAATATTTTTTTTTGTCATAGCAAATCTTTTAAGAAAATAACTTAAAATTGTTACAGAGAACCGAAATAATTAAACAATGCCAGAGAATTTGAAGTTACACTTTATTCACCGCGGTGGGCTTAGAGAAAATGAATTCAAATTCTAAGCAAAGGTACAAGCAGAACTTCCCTTTTTATTAAGGAGCCAGCCTTATGTGCACTTAGTAATTATCTCACTGCTGGCTTTGAAAACAACATATTTCTATTCAATTAAAAATGCACCTGACATAGCATCGAAATTATGAGCATATCTAGTCTCTGGCCTTCAAGGTCAGACAGCTAAGGTCATCTTCCTCGTTATTCAAGCAGGCTAAAGCAGGCTAGAAAGTAAAGTTTTTTTTTTAGAATAAGAGGCCGTCTAAGAAAAACAGTAGAGAATTCCAAACAGTAGTTTTATAAAATAGGAGTTAGCCTTCTCAAAATTATAATATGAATAATCTTAATCCTAGCGGGTTTGGCTCAGTGGATAGAGTGTTGGCCTGAGCGACTGAAGGGTCCCAGGTTTGACTCTGGTCAAGGGCACATGTCCAAGTTGTGTGATTGATCCCCAGTAGGGGGTGTGTAGGAGGCAGCCAATCAATGATTCTGTCTCATCATTGGTGTTTCTGTCTCTCTCTCTCCCTTCCTCTCTAAAATCAATAAAAATATTTTAAAAGAAAATAAAATGAATAATATTTATTATATAAAATTTGGAAAATACAGAGACATAAGTAGGTAACAAATCATAATTCTGTATCTCTTAGAGCCAACTATTGTTAACATTTTGGGCATAGGCAGTGATGTGCTGATTAATGTTTAACAACCAGCTCCCTGAGTGTAATTCCAATATAAATGTTGGTTGATATTTTTATTAAAATTAATGAGTAAGATGAAAGTGAAGCAACCAAAACATGTCAGAATTTCCACTCTTTTTGTCAGTGATGGATAATAGTTTTTAAATACTGGAAGAATGTTTCCTCAAATGTGCATGCTATTCATAACATAACAGTTAAGTTGAATCTGCATTATTAACATTTTCTCTGTCACTTTTTTTTTATCAATAAAATACTAAATTAGGTTCTGGTTTGCCAGTACTTGTTATGTAAATACATCTACTATGGCCAATTTCAAGCTACCAACAAGACACTACTGATGGTGAATGGGGAAGAGATTCACAGTAATACATCATTATGTAGTATTTCCACTAAAAAGATGAGAGGCATAAATAGTCTCAAGAGCCTGGATAATAGTAAGGGTGGTAAAATGATTAGGAAATGATAAGTTTTGAGTATTTATTGCTTTTGTTTTGTGTGATTTATTTAAATATAGATTTATAGTTTATATAAGTTTATATAATTTTTAAATAATGGCTATATTTAATAACTGGTCTGTAGAATTTCTGAGAATTCGTTAGCTCTCTTGAGCCAGTGTGAGTAGACTCATACACATCACTGAATACATGATATGTTATCACATTTCTTGTATAAATATATGTTTACTTATATATTTGATTGTTTTTTAAAGTAAGTTTTTAAAAACAAGGTTAGGATCATACTGAATATTTCGTTTGGGTACCTGTTTGTCTACCTCATAGAAGTAAATTTCGGTATCAGTTGGTCATGCTCTGTTGCTTTACCAGGTTATACTTCACACCATTTCACAGCAGGTAGAACTGGTCACTTGGGAGATTAGGTGAGAATGGATGTATAAATGTCTCTTTTCTTCAGTGTAGAGGGAAGAAGAGAGATTGAATGGGAACAGGGGCAGCACAAATCACCTATGTAGCAGGCAGTTATTTTAAAGTATGGTGGGCTACATCATTCCTCAGGCAGTGTCCTCACCTTGAGAGTGGTTGGGAATCTTGCTCCTCTCGTCCACAATATTCACTGAGTGGCCAGATTATTATGATCTCTGAACACATAATAATCTGGCCACTCAATGGATATCCTATATAATAAAAGGCTAATATGCAAATTGTACTCTCAACCAGGAGTTTAACCAGCTAGCAAGCCAGCCAACTGTCCCTGTCCACTCCTCCTGGCCAGACTGGCCAGATCCCACCCATGCACAAATTCATGCACCAGGCCTGTAATATATATATATGCATTCAGAGATCATAATAATCTGGCCATTCAGTGTATTTCTCCATTTAATATTCACCTGGACCCCATATCGGCCATGTTCTTCCACATTCTCTTTGGCATCTTCTTGCTTTCTTATTTTCTGCTTCTTTTCCATGTTTCCAGGAGGCAAATTTAAATTTACTCTCTATAAATCTTTTTAAATATCTTGAAGAGTAAAACTACTTGTTATGGGGCAGTGGTACTCAGTGTCCACAGATTTAATGAAAATTCATACACTTAAATGAAGGTATCCTGAAATGCATAACATGTGTTCTAAAACATGTTTTTCTTTGGGCTCCTCAACCTAGAAATGTCATAGATTGGGTAATTTCATATAAGTATTGGTGATCATAATTTTAAATGACTTTAAAGTTCTTTAACAATTATGTTCTTGGTATCCAATGTAAAAGTTTTCCAATGACTTTGCAAAAAATAGATATTATCTAGTGGACATGCTGCTTATGTTATTTACATATGCAGCAATTGGAAAAATTCTTAATACTTGCAGTAAAAGTGTTCATGGTGACTTTGAGTGGTGGGTACACAGTGCAATATACAGATCCTGAAACATAGAAATTCACACCTAAAACCTATATGATCCTATTAACCAATGTCATCCTAATAAATTTAATTTTTTAAAAGTTTTCATGCTCTAGCCAGTCTTGCTCAGTGGATAGTCAACCTGCAGACCGAAGTGTCCCGAGTTTGATTCTGGTCAAGAGCTTATATCTTGGTTGAGTTGCAGCTCCTCCCCAGCCTGAGCCCTGGGTAGGGCTTGTGCAGGAGGCAACCAATCTATTGATGTGTGTTTCTCTCACATCAATATTTCTCTCTGTCTTTCCCTCTCTCTTCCATTCTCTAAAAATAAATGGAAAAATATCCTTGGGTAAGGATTTAAAAAAAAGTTTTCATGCCTACCCAAGTTTCTGTTGAAACTGGGAATTGGAAAAGAAACTGTTGAAGTTTCTTTTCTAATTCCCAGAAAAGAACAAATAGGAAAAACCAAGATGGCAGCATAGGTAAACACCTGAACTGCTGCCTCACACAACTTCAAAACTATAACTAGCCCTAACCAGTTTGGCTGAGTGGATAGAGCATTGGCTTGCGGACTCAAGGGTCCTAGGTTCAATTCTGGTCAAAGGCATGTACCTTGGCTGTGGGCACATCCCCAGTGAGGAGTGTGCAGGATGCAGCTGATCGATGTTTCTCTCTCATTGATGTTTCTAACTCTCTATTCCTCTCCCTTTCTCTCTGTAAAAAATCAATAAAACATTTTTTTTAAAAAAAGCTACAACTAAAAGACAAAACAGACATCATCCAGAACCATAGGAAGGCTGGCTGAGTGGAAATTCTACAACTAGAAGGAAAGAGAAAACACACTGAGCCTCAGAGGAGGTGCATAAGTAAAGGCAGAGGTACAGAGGTGAGTGTACATGGAGAAGGCTGGCAATTGAGTATGCAGTTGTCTTTTTCAAGCAGAAGCTTACGACTGCTCTGAACTCCAGTTCCTGGAGAGACACTGGGGATCCAGACTCATACGGGGAGAAACTGGACTGTCTGGCAGCAGATGGAACCCAAGGATGGCTTTCTCTCAGAGATGCTTGCAGCAGTTACCAAGGGACACTGAGAACCGGGGGCCACTTAGAACAGGGCTGATGGGAAAGCCATTGCTATTTGCTCCACCCTGAGACTCCACCCTACCCCAGTTGTGCACAGAGGCTTTTGCATATGAATGGCCTGGCCCTTTGAAATCTAAACTTACCTAACAAACTGTAACTGAGTCATTGAGACCCAGGTTTACCCTATACAGCCACCTTGACTAGATGCCTGCCTTCTACCTTTCAAGGACTGCTGCTCCTGTTATGAGATATCCTTATTCTCAGTAAGGCAGATAAAAAAAAACTACTGCTGAGGTGTGAGGGTTAAAGACCCTTTCAGAAGGGAAATGAAGGGTTAGGGGAAATGGCTTTCAGATCCTGAGGAGAAGAACCAAAAGCTGGGATCAAGAGAGAATTGTCTCTGGTCTCATTGCCTAATAATTTATCTTTTTCCAGGATTTGGGGGCTTTCTATCTGTTTTGAATCCCATTTTAGCCTTTTATCCCATCCTCTTTTGATAAGCCCTTCTCAGGCTGCACTGTAGGACCATTTTCTACCACTACCTTTGCACATAACCTTAGTAATTAAGAATGTATTTTCAAGAATGAAAATTGCATTTTTAAAGTGTCTTAACCAAATGAAATTAATTTCTAATGATGAGTTTTCAGCAATAAAAATGGTAAGTTTATTATTATGTGTGCCCAACACACAATCCATTTTACCAATGAAGAAAATGAGGCTCAGAGCATAGGTATCAGGGTAATCACTTCATAAGTTATGTAAATGTCTAATCACGGGACTGTACATCTGAAACTAACATAATATTATATGTCATCTTTAATTTTAAATATGTGTGTGTGTGTGTGTGTGTGTTTTGTTAATCCTCATCCAAAGATATTTTTCCATTGATTTTTCTTTTTTAGAGAGAGTGGAAGAGAGAAACATCAGTGTGAGAGAGAAACATTGATGTTAGAGAGACACATCAATTGGTTGCCTCCTGCACACATCCCTATCAGGACCCAGGGAGGGGCCTGCAACCAAGGTACATGCCCTTGACCCGAATCGTACCTGCAACCCTTGGATCCACAGGCTGACGCTCTAGTCACTGAGCCAAACTGGCTAGGGCAATACACACACACATACATACATACATACATACATACATACATACATACCAAAGGCAAGAGATTTGAATTAACTCTGTCAATGGGCAGAATATAGGCTTATAAATTTAGATGGAGTGAAGATGTCATCTTGCAGTCCTCTGTTTTATCATTGAGGGGCCTAGTTCAGGTTCCATCTAAACAGCAGAAACCAGAGGACAGCAATCTCAAAGAAAAAAAAAACACTTTATTTTTTTAATCCTCACCCAAGGATATGTTCTTATTGATTTTAGAGAGATAGGAAGGTGAGAGAGAAAGAAAGAGATAAACATTGATGTCAGAGAAAAACCGGGTGGTTGCCTCCCATATATACCCTGACAGGATCAAACCCGCAACTTTTTGGTGTATGGGATGATGTTCCAGCTAAAGGCAAAGGAAGAAAAATCTTTAAAATCATGCTGTATTTTTCTGTGTATAAGACTATTATTTTCTGAAATTGTTAGACTGAAAATTGAGGGGCATCTTATATATGGGAGTCAAAGAGGGAGCCCTGTGGATGTGTAGCTGCCCATACATTGTCAAAACAGGCTTCCTCCAATTATGAGCCTTATTGTTACTGATGTCATCTGATGCCATAATTGGAGGTAGAAGTGGAGAGTGCGCAGATGCAACAGGAACTGAAGTGTTCTGAGCCCAGAAAGATGTCAAAAAATAAAACGATAAATTCTGGTAAGCAATTGTCTTATTCTGCAAAATTCAAACTGAATGTAATCAGCTAAACAAAAGAGCATGGAAATAGAGCTGCAGAGACAATTTGGACCTCTTCTCACTGAGTGTATGATCAGTGGAGAAAACAGGAAGAACAACTCCTTAAGATGCCAAAAAAGAAGGACTTAAGAGGAAAACCAGAAAAATGTTTAAAATACTGATTTCTTAATTTTGGGTTGTAAAAGTGGGGGGCATCTTATACATGAGTGCATCTTATATACAGAAAAATATGGTAAACTGTTAGGCCTACTATCTGCATGATATCAGACCCCTAAGGGAGAACCTGCTAAGGGGTGTATGTATTGTTAGATGTTTTGTGATGCCCCTAAAGATTATGAACAAATGATCATAGCATCTCAGGTTTATTGAACACACACTTTGTTCCAGGCACTGTGTAAAATGCTTTAATGGACTCTTCCTCTTCCTCTTTATAACAGTTTAAATATGATCTAGTTTAAATATGACACTGCAGATCTTGAGAACTGCAGAACTTGGGCTGAACTCAGTCAAAATTCTATCTTGGGCTAAGATTCCCTCCCCACCTCCAACTTTTTATTGAAGTATATCACACAGGAAATTGTACAAAGTATTCAGCTTAGTTGATTATCACATCTACTCAGCACCTCAGAAGACCTGTCTCTCCTGTAGTATTAGTTTTTTTATGGCTGCCGTAACGAAGTGCCACAAACTGAGTGATTTAAAATACGTAACAGAAATTTATTGTTTCTCAGTTCTGGAGGCTGGAAGTCTGAAATCAAGATGTTGGCAGGGCTATGCTTCCTCTGAAATCCATAGTCGAATCCTTCCTCACCTCCTCCTACCTTTTGGTGATTTGCCAGCACTCTGACATTCCTTGGCTTACAGCTGTGACACTCAAGACTGTCTTTGTTGTCACACAGCACTTTCCCTGTATGTCTCTGTCTTCACATGACCTTCTTTTTTATTTTTTAATATATTTTATCGATTTTTCACAGAGAGGAAGGGAGAGAGCTAGAGAGCTAGAAACACCAATGAGAAAACAAACACCAGTATAAGGTAATATAAAAGAGGTAATAGCACTAAAACCCAAATAGGTTGACTGAAGGCTTTAGAAGAAACTTCTTGGTATAAAACTGGAGTGAATTTGCATGTTAATATTGTATCTATTGATTTAGGCACAGTAATTAAAAAAATAAAAATCAGTATTTAGAAGCAAGGACAAAAAAGCCAAAATTCTATGTGTACCCAGGCAAGACATAGGGATGTTACTGAATGTCTACATCATAATATGCCCATAACCAAGGTACATGCCTTTAACTGGAATCAAACCTGGGACCCTTGAGTCTGCAGGCTGATGCTCTATCCACTGAGCCAAACTGGCTAGGGCCACATGTTAAATTAGATTAGGACACCAGTTAAGTGAGATTAGGGGCCCACCTACTCC
Organism: Lasiurus cinereus; assembly: GCA_011751065.1. Classification (NCBI taxonomy): domain Eukaryota; kingdom Metazoa; phylum Chordata; class Mammalia; order Chiroptera; family Vespertilionidae; genus Lasiurus; species Lasiurus cinereus. The sequence continues at coordinate 30,148,293 of JAAGEH010000293.1, read as the reverse complement.
AATATAACCTCATCTTAACTGATTACATTTGTAATTACCCCATTTCCAAATAAGTTCACATTCTGAAGTACTGGAGGTTAAGACTTCAACATATATTGGGCTATTTGACCCAAATACCACTCCCTTCCCCCATGCTTTACCTCAGTCAGTACATCTTTCTTCTTTACAAAGGCAACAAAGATGTTTTTAAGTAATAATAATATCATACCAAATCAGTGTTAATGAGTAAGGAGATTATGATGTAGACATTCAGTAACATCCCTATGTCTTGCCTGGGTACACATAGAATTTTGGCTTTTTTGTCCTTGCTTCTAAATACTGATTTTTATTTTTTTAATTACTGTGCCTAAATCAATAGACACAATATTAACATGCAAATTCACTCCAGTTTTATACCAAGAAGTTTCTTCTAAAGCCTTCAGTCAACCTATTTGGGTTTTAGTGCTATTACCTCTTTTATATTACTTATACTAGTGTTTGTTTTTTCAAGTAATTGTTTACAGAAAGCCTTCAAGACATTTTAAAAAATCAGTATTGCTGAAACACATTTTTATATTATTGTCCTAGTTTCGTCATATTGTAGAACTTTTCTTTTTCTTGTATGGCAGAACAGTATATTTTTAAAGTATCTCTTCCATAAAATGGACTGGTATATTATTGTGTCTTCCTATTATAGTTATCTAAGGAATAGCAAGAGTATTTATATATGTTACACAAGTGGAAATTTTAAAAGAGTATAAATTCAAAAATAAGTATAAATTTTAAAAGACTATTCTGAAAAAGCTGAAGAATTTTATAAATAACTTTTTTTTCTAAATCATGGCATTGAACTTTCATGTTTGCATATTTTTCTAAATGATTCAAAAACAGTTAGTCTACCTGGTATGAATACAGATAAACAACCTGGAAAACTAATAGCATAATCTTTGCAGTTTTAGAGGGTTTTGACAAATGAATAAACAGAAGCTTAGAAGAGGTTTATGACCTGCACAAGGTTACACAGTCAAAGGCAGTCAAGACTAACCAGCTATTGAACAAAAATCAAAGGAGGAGACTTTTATTTGCAGGTGGTGATGCTTTAATTGTAATCTTAGGGGGAAATACAGTTGGTGCTTAGGGTCTAATTGACTTTAAATAATCTGTTTTGACCTGAGAAGATAAGAATTCCAAGATCAGACAGGAAGAGGTGGAGGGCAGAGTTAAAAAAAAAAAATTTGAGCACCAGGTTAATTGCCACCTGACTTTAAGAAATCCACTGAAAGAGACCGTAGTAGGTAGCTATGAAAGCAACTTCAAGGCAAAATTTTATTTATACTACAGATGTACTTCATAACCTCTTAGCCTCCCATAAAACATTTTAAATATCAAAGGAAATTTTCCATTTTTTTTTAAATTTGTGTTTTTTAAAAAGAATAGACTGGTAATTAATGTATCAAACTTGCTACTTGGCACCATATTGAGTCCAGAAATGGCCTGGCATGATCAATGATTCTTCTTCAAAAGGATTAATGAATGTATAATAAGTTTCCTTTCTTTTTCTAGCCAAGGACCCTTGTCATCCATTCGAGCAGTAATCAAGAGATGTAAGTTTGTTTTTTCCCGCTCTACATTTCCCTCTCTAATAATTTTAAATGATGGTGTAGATTTCTAGCAAGTGATTGTGTTTGATGAATCTTCCAAAGAATCCAAAAGAGGAGCTTCTCCTAAGGAGTAATGAGCCATTTCAGACATGCAGCTAGTTTTTCAACTTTCTTTTCAACTTTTATTCATTGATAAGCCAGTTCCTCAGAACATTTTTTCCCTTATAGAACTAAGCTTTTTAAAAAATCTGGATTATCTAGCTAGTTTCTATGATCTAATATAAATTTTATGTAACCATTTTCTAAAGACATCTGATGGATTTGAAAAATATTAAACAAGCCCTATCCTTTTTTATTTACTTCCACAATATTTTTATTTATCTGTAAAAATGCCTATGGAGATTGGCTCATACTTCCACATACAGGTAGAAGTGCCTTAATGGAATTTCTATAACTCTACCAGAACGGTAGAGTTATACTAACTACTTTCCATCTTGGTTAAAGTGTCAAAACATGCTATTGGTATGTAGGATTTTAACATTATTTTTTAAAAATAGATTGTTATTGATTTCAGAAAAGAAGGGAGAAAGAGAGAGAGAAATATCAATGATGAAAGAGAATCATTGATTGGCTGCCTCCTGCATGCCTCACAATGGTGATCCAGTCCACAACCTGGGCATTTGCTCTGACCGGGAATTGAACCTGACCCCATGGTTCATGGGTCAAGGCTCAACCACTTAAGCCAAGCCAGTCAGGCTTAACATACTTTTTAATAAAGGCTGAGCAAAGATCCCTTTTCCAAATAGAACATGCTTACTCACTATAAAAAGAAATAAGGCAAGGATTTTTGATGTTCTTCACATTATTTGAGCTGAGATCAGCACTCTTAGGAAAATGTATACTATTTTTAGAAACATAATTTGTAGTATTCGGTATGAATTTAGGATATCTGCAGGTTGTGAAGACTATGCATTTGAACTCATTGCAGTGAATAGTTTGTAAGGTGGCAATACAGAAAGAAATTCCACTATTCTCCATGCTGCCCCACATTTCATTTTTGTTGGTGGTAGTGAATTATAAAAATGTAGGGCTTCCACAGTTTATGTTGAAGGGAGTTCAAATATGAAAATAAAAAATTCATGACAGCTTTACATGAATATCAAAGGAAATTTTCCATTTTTTTTTAAATTTGTGTTTTTTAAAAAGAATAGACTGGGGAGAGAAAAGGGGAGGGAGATCATTTAAATAGGTCTGGAATTTAGGCAAGAATTTCTTCCTGCAGGGGGTAGGGGTGGCCGGGGAGAGGTCAGTTGGGGAAAAGGAGACTTATGCAATACTTTAAACAATACGAAATTTAAATTAAAAAAAAAATTCTTCCTGGAGATACAATTTGGGGGTAATCAAGGTTATAGACAAAATTCTGGCACTAGCTAACCATTTAGAGCGAAAATGTAAGGGTTACAGCAGATGACAAAGGGAGAATCTTGGGAAACAATGATATTTGGAACCAAGCTATGCTTTAAAGGTGCTGTAAGGCAAAAGATGCATGACCCAAAAACCCAGTCCTGCTGAGGAGAGGCCTCCTTTCACTGAGTCCTGTCCGCTGGCTCCTGCCTTTGTCCTCTGGCTCCTGCCTTTGTCCTCTGGCTTCTTACCTCTCCTCTCTCTTGGGTTTCAAGACTTCTTTGTTGGGTATTGTAATCTGTACCTGACTTCCTATTGATCCTTCAGGATGGATCTTGTTTACCCTGAGGTTGTGTGCCATGCAGGGCTTGAGGAGAAGATACTTAACTAAGGAATGGGCAAAAAGAGGCTGAAAAGGAGTGATCAGGATAACAGAAAAACTAGGAGGGCTTAGCCAGTTTGGCTCAGTGGATAGAGTGTTGGCCCTTGGTCTGAAAGTTTCAATTCTGGTCAAAGGCACGTACTTTTGGTTCCAGGCTTGATCCCTGGCCTGGTCATATGCAGGAGGCATCCAATCAATGTGAGATGTGTCTGTTTCACATCAATGTTTCTCTCTGTGGGTCTCTTCCCTTCTGTTCCACTCTCTCTAAAAATCAATGGTAAAATATCCGAAGGCGAGGATTAACAAAAAAAAAAGAAAGGAAGGGAGAGAGGGAGGGAAGGAAGGAAGGAAAAAAAGAAAAGAAAGACAGACTAGGAGAAGGCTGTGTATTAGAAGTCAAAGGAAGCAAGGTTCAAAAAGAATGAGAGGACCACAAGTATCTATCTCTTAATGCTGCAGGAAGGTCAGGCACAAGGTGGTTGAGAATAAGTCATTATATGTGACACTCAGGAGGTCAGTGGTGACCTTTGAGAGAGCAATTTAAGTATATATCATTGAAGTTGGAAGGTCACCTTTGATTTGAACAATGAATGTAACATGTAGAAGCTGGGACAGCTGGGGTAGGCTACTCTTCTATGAAATATGATGATAAATAGGAGAAGAAAGGGTTGTAGCTTGAGAAGGCATGAGGGTCAAGCAGAGAGGAGATTTGAACATGTTCACAGACTATTTAGGAAGAGGAAGTTGGAGGCCTCTGTAAGAGCATGGAAGGAATCCATGGAGAGATTGAACTGCAGCCAAAGAGGAAATTGGTGAAGCAACCTCAGCAGAAAGGAAGGAGGAGGTGAAATAATGGGAAAACTCTTGCTTTGAGGAACCTTTTTTAAAAAATTAACAGTTGTCTTTAATTCTTACGTGTTACTTTGTATACACCAAAGAAATATTTGTTGGTTGTATTTATGCTGATGTTAAATAAGAAGACAGATTCTCACATAATGGCATATGAACACAGAATGAAGAATAATTTGGCACCCCTTTTTTCCCATTCTATAAGAAAAAAATTTTAAGAAATTTTTTACTTACTCAATCCATTGAAATGTTTGCTTTATTATCCCAGACATAATCATCTACCCCTGCCAAGGAAAAAGACTTTTTCACATTTTTAAGGCAATTTTCCTTAACTGGTTGTATTTTAAATTCTTTCGTGATGAGTATGGTTTCAATCAAGCCTTTAAGTCTTTTTTTTCTTCTTCTATTCTTATGACTCTAAATATTTTGGGTAAATCATAAAATATTCTAACTGATATATCTAGGATTTCATGCTTTCCCTTTCATTAACTTTTTAAAAGAAAATTATTTTCTGAAATTCAGAAATAGCTAATATTCATTTCCTACTGTAAGTCAGGGATTGTTATTATACACATTATAAAATAATGATCTACATGCTAAGTGTTAACCTCATTTTAGAGATGGTAGGGACACTGAATCTCAGAGGTTAAATGGCTCCACAAGGTAGAGCTTAGATGTGAACCTAGATTTCCTGAGACTCTGAGGCCATGAGCTATTCTCTTGCATGGATCTTCTTATTACCATGTCATAGGCTTCTAGTTCATACCCTGTCACAAGCAAATGTAGTTAGTTATTTTTTATTATTGTGATTTTCATTGGTAAGCATTATAGCAAGGATGCTTATAACTAGAGGCCCGGTACATAGATTCGTTCTCATTGAAAGGAAATTAATTGGAACGTGGACCATGGGATGGAACTGGGCAAGATAGACCAGACGTACCCTGGAGCCAACCTCCCGTGGTCCCTCCCTGGCTGGCCGCACCTGAAGCAGCGCTGGGTTTCGAAGGACATCTGCTGAGTGAACAGGATCTCTCTGGAAGATGGGGTCCCTTGGCCTGGCCTATGAGGATTGGGCTGAAACCAACTGTCCAACATTTCCTGAGATGTCCCTGAGTGTCAGAGGGCACTCTGCAAAGTTGCTGTATTAGAAGCTCCTACCTTGAGCATCTGCCCCCTGTTGGTCAGTGCACATCATAGCTACCAGTCAGTTGGTTGCTTAGGCTTTTATATATATAGATGATCCTTCTGTGTGTTTATTTCTTCTGACCATCATTTTATCAATATTTTTGAATTATTGAGAATCAAAACAAGCAGCCAGCTCTCCTGGCTCCATAAGGAGTTAAATAGCTTTAGGGACAAACTACCCTAGCCCTTCCTATAATGTGCTGTAGGCCCTGGGATAACACATTTAACCTCTTTGTGCCTCAGTCTCCTCATGTATAAAGTTGGAGTAGGATGATCACTGAGGGTCCTTTCATGCTTATGATCCTGACGGAGTGTAGGCAGAGTCTTTATTAGTACTAATATTGCAAATCCAGGTCTCAGTATTTTATGAACAGCTAAATATTAACTTGCTTTGTACTTAGAATTTAATTATATGAATTAGAAAAGTTTCAAAATAATTCTGTAAAATGATACAACAGCTTTCATGGAACGTATTGCCTTTATACTGTGGTTTAATCCAAAATGCACAAGAGACTAGCAGCAGTTTGTGGCAGGGGTTAAGAGCCCTGTCTATATGGGCTTTGGTGGCAAATTCAATTTTCCTTGCAACAACTACATCAAGTCTGTATAATCTGGGAAAGTGAGAAGAGATTAAGTGGGTGGTTAAGAAATTAGCAGGAAGCGTGTGAAATACTACATGAAAATCTGCCATGAACATCTAAAGTGTTTCTATTTGCTAAACTTGTTCAACACTGACAAAAAGTGCCAGTCATTCTATGGGGATCAAGAGAGAAAAGAGATTTCACAGATAAGTGAATGTGAAAAAAATAATCGGAGCAGGAAAGGAGAAGGCAGTGCTTCTGAAAGAGATGCAGAGATCTGTGAGAGACCCTCTCGCCCTCATTTGGCTAATTCCAGAGTGGGAATGCCACTGTGCTAACCAGGGGGGCCTGTTACTAATGGCCTGTGGTGTACAAGGGCTGAATTAAGTGACAAGCAACTCATTTAAAAGGATGTAAATTGAATATTGAATTTCCTTTTAAGTATTATATATACTTTAATATTTATTTCTATTGAAATAGCAAATTGATTTTGCAAAATGGTTTTTAGGATTTTTTTTGCATTGTTTTTAAAAACTATAGGTAGATTTCTTTTTCCCTGTGGTTATGAGTGTGAATGTCTGGTCTGTACAGACATGTCTTTGCCACAATGTACTTCTTTACTCCCTAAAACTATGGTTCATCAACTTTTCCTTTCTGTAGAAGTATGCACAATGGAATGGTGAGACAATCTTGCTCTCAAATTCCTTTTAGAGCATAAGCAACTGGGTTCACTCTTTTTTTCCCTTTCTTCTTCTATAACCCCTTCTTTTTTTCTCTTAGCACTCATGAATAGTGCACAGCAAAAATGCCCCGTGGAAGAGGTATGTTTGTGACGAATAATGTGATGTCATGTACAAGTGCTGTGCCTGCTGATTCTGGCTTTAGTGGTGATGGTGATGTGATTGTTGCACACTTAATGAGCCACTTACTTAATGAAACCAGCCTTACCAATCAGGCCCACCACTCGGAGCTCTAGCCTCTCTGTCCTTCCATTCCAATAGAAAAAATGCTCCTCAGCTTGATTTAACTTTTGATAAAAATTGAAGTCAAAACAGTTGATGATATGAATATAAGACATCCTCCAACTTGATATCCAAGAGTTTTGGTTTCAAATGTTGGGTTTGCTTTGCCAACCCAGAATAGATTCAGCTGTCACAGCCACCTCTACCCCTGCCTCCCCAGCTTTGTCAACCTCATTGTTCACAGAGAATCAGAAGTTAATAGGAGGGAAAAGCGAAAGTTCATACCTTCAACCTTTACAAATCAGAAGAATTGAAAAAATTAGAGTATTTGAGATAGGAGGGCAACTGGCAGAAATAGTTAATATCTGAAAAAAAATTCCTGTTTGTGCACAAATCATTTTGGTGTAGTGTAGAAAGATTTATAAAAAAAAATATCTTTAGAACGTGCTCTTTGAAAACAGAGATATATTTCTGTATTGCACATATGTGTACTATGTGATCCTATATGTGGCATGTTGTCCAGATCATCTGATTAAGACATAATTTAATTTTAAAATAAAATTTGGAAAATTTTAAAATAATACATCTTTTTGAGATTGAAGGAAAAGTCAGTGCTGCATATATAATATATGCTATAAATATGTTTATAAAAATGATGTAGACAGTTCTTATATTCACTATTTTTTAATTTAAGTACTAAAACAAAGACTAAAACTCCAGAAAATTTAGAAAATAGATGAAAATTTAACCACCTTCATCTCTTTACAATAGAGTCATAAACAAACATTATAAAAGTACTGCCATAGATCAGAATAGACATGTAACGAAGTTTTCTGCCCATTGTTATTTCATGTAATTATAATGCTCTTATCATGCAATTTCTATTTATAGCTATCTTTTTTCCTATCTGTTCATTCATTAACTTATTTTCAGAACTCCAGAATTTGCTTTGGAGAGCTTTTGAAATCTGTGCTATCTTATGAATTCAAATATATGCTATAATTAACTTGATACTATATAAAAAGATCATTTTAATTTGCTTTTCTACTATGGATGTTAAAATACACACATTCTGCTTTCTCTACATGTTCCTATTAGATACTATTCCCTCTAAACCTAATTCAAGTATAAATGCCTTTATATTCTTTTTCTTTCTTTCTTCTCTCCTTATCAAAACATTTTCTTTAAGGCACTATCCTATGTCTCTATAACTGTGTCTATAATCTGGTATATAGAAATACATAATTTATTAGCTACTGATTTTTAATAACTGTAATTTATTTCTAATTATAAAAAATATATAAGATATGATTAAAAGATTTGCAAAAAATATGTTATTTTAATCCTTTAAAAAATCCATATATTCTATATGACATCAAGTATAAGATATATTTTAATAATATACCCTATAAAATTTAAACCTTTATTGAATATACTAATTTTGTACTACATCAATGTATTCTTTCTTTTGTAGCTTCTCGGACTTCTATACAGAGTGAGCTTCATCGAGATAGGAGGTATGGTTATATTTATAATAGAGGGCATATATTCTGCTAATAATGAAATAAAAATGTTATCATTTAGCAAGTTAAATATTTCTCTTTCATAAGCATTGTATTACAGAATTCTGCCTTGTCAATACATTTCCTGAATTAATCTATAAGCTTGAATGATACAGACTTTGCTTGAGAGGAGAAGCAATACAAACCTAAAAGTGTTCTTTTGAGACTAATTATTTACTGAAATCAATTTGAAAATGTATTAAGCAACTGCTACATGTAAAGCATTATCGGAACTGCTTCAAAGGAGTGCTTTGTACCTCATAGCTACTTAAAACATGTTGCATAGATAAATGAATGGATGACAGGATAAGAAATTGAGTGGAAGGATAAAGAAAGGAAAAGAGGCAGGTTGGCAGGCTGGATAGATAGCTGAATGCATAAGTAGCCAGATCTCAATCTTTCTAATGCCACGACCCTTTAATATAGTTCCTCAGGTTGTGGTGACCCCCAATCATAAAATTATTTTCGTTGCTACTTCATAACTGTTATTTTGCTATTGTTAATGAGTCGTAATGTAAATATCTGTGTGTTCTGATGGTCTTAGTCTCTGTAGCAGTGGTTCTCAAGTGTCGCACCTGTTGCAGGAGAGAGGACTGAGTCACTGAATACACAGAAAGAAGGACAAATAGACAAATAGAGGGCTGAATGGATGGAAAGACTAGCAGATGGATAAATGGATAGATTTTTATAAAACGTCTTCCATGCTTTCAAATGTCTTATGGTATCGGGGAATGAAGAACAAGGACTTTAGAGTGAGACATTGTGCAAGTTCAAATCATGACTTTACTTTCTCACTATGTGACCATGGCAAGCTATGTCACCCTTCTTCACTTCAATATCCCCATCATTAAAGCAGTGCAAATCAGATCTCCCTCATAAGGTTGTTATACAGATTAATGCATGTAGAGTGGGTCAAAATTTATTAATTAGTAACTCATTATTTAGTCAAACAAAAGCTATAAGCAGAAGTTTTTAGGTACTCCCATTCAAATGTAATTAATAAGCAAGTTCCACCATTTCACAAGCTAGCATGAGAGTGTATCTACGTGGGGGAGGGGAGGTTTTGCATGGAGAAACATGCAAATTGACCATCACTCTGCTATCAGAGCGAGTATGCAAATTAACCCAACAAAGATGGCAGTTAATTTGGAGCAAAGACAACAGAGAAGGAAGAGGGAGAGAAAGCAGAAATCAGGGCAGCGGCCACAGGAGGGAAAGCATGGGGCGGCAGCGGCAGCTTTGCTCCCTTCTCTGCTTTGTTCAGGCCGCAGGAAGCCCTATTCTTGCAGGAATAGACCTGAGGAAGCTTTATTCTTGCAGGAATCTTCCTGCAACAGGCCCCTAGTTTTATTAATATTTTTATTGATTTCAGAGAGGGAGAAAGAGATAGAAACATCGATGATGAGAGAAAGTCATTGATCAACTGCCTCCTCCACATGCCACACTAGGGATTGAGCCTACAACCTGGACAGGTGCCCTGACTGGGAATTGAACTGTGACCTCTCGGTTCATAGGTCAATGCTCAAACACTGGCCAGGCTATACAGAGTTTTGATGATAATAATAGTGCTTTTTGGTTTTGTTTTTATTTGGCATAGAGTGCTAGAGAAAGAAAGAGCTGCTATCATCGTCATTATTTGTTAGAACAGAAACTTGAGGCTCAGAAAGGTGATTGATCAACTCATCTTTGATATTTGTTAGGAAGTCAGATTGAAGGTAAGATTTAAACATGAGTGAGAAACTGTAGAATCGGTAAAAAAATGAAAGAAGCCATGCCTAAATCACTATGGCTCCTCAGTGTTAAACAATAATAATCAAATTCGTGTACAAAACTGACAAGGAACACAGTCACACACATCAGGGTCTAGAAATGAACATGTGAACTCTAAACAGTTACAGATAACTTTGAATTGGAACAGAGGTAGAGTGAGGAGGAAGAAGGTATTCTATTTATATGGTATTTTTTAGTTTATACTTTATAATAACAGAAAACTAAATAATTCTATTTGACTCGTACACTTTTCTACTTATGGTGTATTTATGTTTGTCTGTAGGCTAGATAACAGAGCCCTGGAATGAAGAGCTTGTATGGGCCTTACCAAGTCCATATCCTTATCAACCAAGGCAGAGCTAAGTGTGCTTAGGGTACATCTCTATAACTTTTTGTAGCCAAACTCATAGAGGATGGCTGCCATTTGATCCCTTGAAGCCTGCCTGGGTGTACCGTTAGAAACAGCCCAGGCCATACAGGTCATTTTTGTGATTGAAGTAGTTCTTATGTAACTTGTTTGGGTGGTAGTTGTTTTCATGAAGCTTTGAACATTTGCAAATAGACAATAGCATATTACCAACCTGCAAAATCTCACTGAGGCTTCTTTCTGCTAGGCGCCCGGAGATCACCATTGTGGCAGCTGAGCCACTAAGGCCAGCCTCATGGTTTCCAGGAGCCCCAGCCCCAGGATTGGGATTTCCCCCACCCTCTGCAGCAGGCCCTTGGAGGCCCAGTGAGCTGGTTCCTGCTGAGGTGAATAAGTACCCCATTATCTCTTTGCATTTTATTTTTAAAATGAAATTCAAAGATTAGAACTGTGAAACTGTTAACATGTTGGCTGTCAACCACAGATGTCTAAAATTTCATTTTTTATTTTCAGCTCCCACCATCTTATGAACAAGTCATAAAAGAAATCAACCAAGTTCAAGTTAATACTACAAATAATAATAATGCTGCTGCCTCTCCAAGGCACACTAGTACTTCTGCAACTCAGACTGACTTTTCAGAAGAAATAGACAACCACCTGCCTCAAAGTAATGCAAGTAATTTGTCTTTCCTAATTCTGACCTGATTCTAGGAAAAGTAGTAGACTCTAGTCTTAAAAATAATTTTCAATTCATACATAATTTATTGAGCTCTACTTCCAAGTCAGTGTGATCATGTGTGCTTTCTTTAGCCCCATTTCCTTGGGCTCACCCTAATTCATATCACAAAACATTCTTTAACTCATGGTTGGTATTACTGTTGATGCCTTTTATTCCCATAGAGAAGAATATTATATTTAGCAATGTAAACTTGATAGGATGCTAAAGGTGTTTGTCTTATTAGCCTTTTTAAATGCATTATATTAGAATAACAGATGGATGTAAGTTACTTTGGAAAAGTAAAGCAAGAATTGTTAGAATTTTAACAGTGAGAGAAATTATTTTTGTGATAAGTCTACTGAGAATCAGAAATTTAACTGTGTTTTAATTTATTACAAAATGAGTGTTTCTTATATGAATAAATATAATTTGAATACTGTGCAGAAAGCTGAGTATAAACATTTCCACATTGATTTTGGAATTACTTTTTACTGATTGAGAACCAAATTCTCTTGCTATTCTACATAAATATCTTTAAAAATTTGTTTATCTTCTATTATGTTTTTCTTTTAAATTATAATGTCGCAACTTATTTTTGTTCATTTTTATTTTATCAGCACTACAGGCACCTCTCAAACCTCTTCAGCCTTCCGTAGGGGTCTCAGCCAGTGCTCTTGCCACAAATGTGGCACCTTTAATAGTCTTTGACATTTCTGAGGAACACAATTGTCCAGAAAATCCCAATGCTACAAGATGTCCAGTGCCAAAACCAAGATCAAAAAGCAACCTCAGACCAGTAGCCAGAGATTCTCATATTAAAGGGCAGAATCTCCAGAAAATCAACTCAGCGGCCACCGAAGAGGAGTCAGCCCCAAGCCAACCCCAGTCTCTGTTGGATAATACCAACGACTTGGATAGTCAGGCAGGGATGAACATTATGAACACAGAACGAAGCCAAAATAGTATTGTTTCAAGGATCAAAGCATTGGATAGTCAGACAAATACAGAAACTTCTGGACTGCCCAAGAAACCAGAGATTGCTCCCCGCGCACTCCCCCCAAGGCCTGCTGTTCCCTCAGGGAAACCTTCTGTGGCTCCCAAACCAGCTGCTAACAGAGCTACTGGAGAATTGGACTCCTGGAATGAAAATAGATGCAAAGTGGCCTCAGGGGAAGGGCCCACCCCACACTCTGCACCGCAAGAAGTAGGGAGCATCCCAGTAACCAAACCTGAATTGCCAAAGAAACCAAACCCTGGCCTTTCACGAAGTGTTAATCCTGAGACTCTGGGAGGAGGGCCCGTGGCTGAGAGCCCTAATGGCAGGAAGAGAATCCCAACTCCTGCTCCTCGGCCTTTGCTGCCGAAGAAACCAGTTTCCTCAGAAAACCCCACCTGCCCTGCAGCTTTGCTGAAACCAGTCACTGTTCCTCTCCGACCCTCAGTGGCATCACAAGCCAAAGCATTCAGGTCACTGGGTGAAGGAGCCTCAGCCAACCCCCCAGCCCCAAGTCTGCAAAGCAAGCCTCTGGGGGACATCGACCTCATCAGCTTTGATGATGATGTTTTACCCACCCCACCTGGGAACGTGGTTGAAGACTCTCTTGGTTCAGATATGGCTCTGGGTGAGTAAAAGTCAGAAGTGGAGGGAAATCTAAATTTGTCATAGGGTCTCTTGAATTGCACTTGCTGTTTTAGTTGCTAGTACATAGGTTATTGAGATGTGTATGTGTAGAGAGAGGGAGAAACAAAGAGAAATTAAAAAACATTGAGCTGGGTGGGAGATGGAAATTAAGAGGGAGGAAAGTGAAAATACGGAATGGGAAGATGGAAACAGAGAAAGAGGGAGACACACGTGTTGATTACTGTTATCCAAGCCTGGGACTAGAGACCAAACCAGATGTGAGGCTGGCTCCCTTACTCTGGCAGGTGGAGATTTAAACATAAGTGGGAAGTCATGCAGTGGGCCTGAAAGGGCTCCTGAGATTGAACCAGCCCTGCTGAGATTGCCTGGAGTGGGGCCAGCTCTGGTGAGGACTCTGGCAAGAGCAATGCAAGGAGTGAGAACCCAACCATATGTTGCAATTTTTCCCCCATAATCTTTATATAACCTCTTCCCTTGAGAATGCTAAGTTTTGTAAATAAATGCAATAGTTAGAAGTTTCCTGCCAAGATCAGGACAATTAAATTTCCCAGGAGGCAAAGAGTGTGTTTTTCTTTCCTCACACTGCTCAGCAAGAGGGTGTGATGATGAAGCTTACCTTTGACTTGTCAAACTAAGCTGCTCTACCTGTCATTACTAAGATTTTTTTATTGTTGTTTACTTATTTGAGTAGAATTTTTTATCATATAATCTTAATAGTATTTTCAAAAGGTTAGTTGTCATCTTAAAAAATGTTTAACATGCATCAATGGTATAAACTGATTCAAAACCAGCTTCTGCACAGCAAGGTATATTTTAAATGATAACAAATACATATTTATTAAATACTTATCATACACACAAAATGTACCATGTCTCTTTTCCATAAGGAGTAGAAAGAAAGCTGTTGGAATATATTGAGTTTTTGCAGTGTTCAAATCCTGAACTAGAAACCCTGACATCTATTATTTAATTGAATACTTACAGAAACCCTCTATAAACTATTATTAGCCTCAATTTTCAAATGAAGAAAATGGGGCTGAGAGAGACCCATGGGTGATTTGCCCTGTGTCATAAAACTACATTTTCCAAGGCAGAATTCATACTCAATCTATTTATTTTAGAAAAAAAAATTTTTTTAGTTTATGTATAACTAAAACTTGATGGAATGAAAGAGAGAAATTGCTTTTTCGGAGGGGGGAGTTTTTTTCCTAGATCTCTGAAGTACAGTGGTACCTCGAGATACGAGTTTAATTCGTCCGTAACCTTGAGGCATGGGAAACTATGAGACGCTCAAGTCGAGGTAAACTGGTGGGTCGTGTGCAGCTGGCCGATCCGCTCAATTACTCCTATCTCAAATGTTGCTCGTATTTCAAAGCAAAAATCGCTCGCTCAACAGCTTGTATCTCAAAAATCTCGTATGTTAGGGCACTCGTATCTCAAGGTACCACTGTATTGAGAGAGAGAGAGAGAGAGAGAGAGAGAGAGAGAGAGAGAAATATCGATTTGTTGTTCTACTTATTTATGCATTTATTGGTTGATTCTTATATGTGTCCTGACTGGGGATTGAACTTGCAACCTTGGTGCATCAGGCTGACATTCTAACCAACTGAGTGACCCAGCCCAGGGCGTTTAATCTTTTTATACTAAGTATAGTTTATTTTTCACTATATTATGTTGCTATCCAATATTTTTGTGAAGCCTTAAACTAGGCAATACATTAAAAACTTTTCAAGTCTTAATATACCATTTTCTTATTTAAATCTTTTTGATGTTACAAGGTTTAAGGTAGGACAGGGATGGGTAAATCCAACAGCAGCAAGCTGCTTAAGGGGTGGAAACTGTGTAGGCCAAAGAAATGCCTCCTTTTCTCGAACCTCCTAGGTTCTGTGGAGATGGCACTTAGTTAATAATTGCTGAGACTATTTCTGTGTCATTAAGCAGATAATTATAGTCATCTTCAAAAAACAAAGGTCAATACCATACATTCAACATGAATGCAGTCTCATGCTTCATCCTGAGCCTTTTCTGTTTCTTGATTTCTACCACTTTATTGAACAACTTTTAATTATTGAGGCAGTCTTTTAGCAAAATGTGTAACTTGCTTGCCCTCCCTGACTTTAACCATTGCTCTTGACTGTGGAGATTTACTGAACTGAATGGCTCTTACTATATTCTGTTCCTCTCTCAGTGATACTATCAGACTCCCAGCCTTCCCTAGAGATATCTTTGAGTCTTCCTATCACACAGTGGCTAGTTGTTTGGAGTTAGAGTCAGACTGGTCTGGGTCTACCACTTAAATTGTCATATGACCTTGGGCAATTTACTTAATCCCACAGTGTCTTGGTTTCCTCATCTATAAAAGATGATAATAATACTCCTCACGGTATTTCAAGAATACATGTGATTATGAAGGAAGGCCCTACGTTATGGTCTGAAACATGTGAAGTACTCATTAAGTAGTAGTTGTTATTTCTTGCCCTTCACATCCAATTAGTTACTAACTTCTCCTACTTTACCTTCTGAATAGTGGCTGAATCTCCTCTCATTTCCATTCCTCCTGCTGCTGCCCTGCCGTAGGCTTTTATGCCTCAGTCACTGCAGTGGCCTCCTGAATTGAGTCTCTCCTCCTCCTGCAAATGCAGCATCGTCCATGTTATGGCTACCCAAGCAATATTTCTAGAGTGTACATTGGACCTTGTGTCTTCCGTGCTTATTGCCCTCCAGGATCATCTTTGAATTCCTCAACATGTAGAGGGTTTATTTGTTTATTATTTGGACTTTGTGACTTTTTGATGGCATATCAATAGCACTGTCTTTGGATTATGTCTCTTTGCAAAAGCTTGCTTAATCATCCTAACATCAGCCAGAAACTGGGAGAGGAACACAGGATAAAGGTGAGAAACTCACAAATATGTCTTCCCTTCTTTTTCTCTTTCCTGAAAAATAAAGAAAATCTGATAAAACAGTTTTCATATAATGAAGTTGCCATATTAATCTCAGGAAAGAGATCAGAAAATACTGAAGCTATGAAAACATTGTAAAGATAAGAAATTTATTAAAGAAAAACTCATAAAGCAGGCAGTTTAATATTGGATTCATTTCATGGATAGAATGCCTTCCAGGTTAATATAATAGAGCTGAGAAGTATTAGCAGTTCCTCTTCACACCTTTACTAATCATATCCAGTTGTCAAAAAAAGGCGAAATAATTCTGTCAGCCCCATTACACAGACCAGAATAATAATGTAGCAGCCAATTTCTGCTATTAACAGAACTCAAGGGAAAGAAATGACAGAAAAGCAATCCAAGGATGGTGAAACTAATTATGATGACAAACATGTTATTAGAGACAGGTAATGGGCAGAAAACTACTTTATCATCAATGTTTTTCTCAACCCGATAATGTAAAGTGTGCAGATACAGGTGGAAAGGCGCTTGCTAGTTTGGCAGCAGGTGGAGAATAATTGGTTATGTGTGGGAAGGCAGAATAAACACTGCAAATAAAAGAAGAGAAAAATGCCATCGACCTTCCTGAGATTTAGATGGAAGATTCTTTTGGAGATGCTTTGTGTGTTTTTCTGGAGAAGCCAGAGCAGACAGTCTGTGATGGAGAAACTTGTGGCACTGAAGTTCTTAATCCTTTCTGGATCACAGAAGTCTGAGAATATGATTAGCTTGAGAATCTTTTTTTCTTAAAAAGGGAGTTATATTTTTCAAGGTTACAAATAGAGCTATTTATTATGAATTAAGTCTGTCTAATTTAGACAAATTCAAAAATATATATCTGCATTATTTCCTATTAAATAGGATCACTGAGGAATAGTATCAAAAAGAGAACTTTATGCAGATATTCTCCATTTTTCAAGAAAATCTAGTAATTCATAAAACCTGTATGTTACTTAGGCAAAATGATTTTAAGTTTAAAAGGGGAGCCAGAAAGTCTTATAAAATATCACCTAAATAATTCAGTTGCTCATTCTTTCAATATTATCTATTGAACACTTACTTGGAGCAATATTTTGTGCTAGAAGCTATGTGGATTGAAAAAGATTCAGATTCTATTTTCAATTAGGTGAAGAGCACCATTTTGTAATAGGGTAGCCTCTTACTAAATTATCTTTAGTTTATTGTAAATTTTAGATCCAACATGTAAGGTTCGTAGCTTGGGGTAGTGTTTAGAAGTATGGGCCCCATGATATTTAGTGTTTGGGCATCAACTTGGCTAAGCTTTAGTACCCAGGTATTCAAACACTCATCTATAAGTGTTGTTGTGAATGCACTTTGTAGATGTGGTTAACACCTACAATCAATTGACTTCCTTAATTATGTGGATGTTCCTCATCCAATCGGTTGAAAGGCCTTAACAGAAAAACTGAGGTTTCCATGGGGAAGAAGAAATTCTGTCTTAAGACTTCAGTATCACTTCCTGCCTGCCTGCCCTATACATATCAGATTTGCCAGCCCCCATAATCACATAATCCAACCTGATTGGTTCTGTTTCTCTGAAGAACCCCAACTAATACCAACTCTAAGCAGACTCTTGGGTTTGCAGCTTGGCTCTGCTACTTCTCTCTTGGGTGATTTCTGTACCTCTGTGACTTCAACTGTAAAATAGGGATAATATTTGTACCTAACTCAAGGAAACCAGAACCACCCCAAGCACAGAGTAAGTATTTTAAAAATGTTTATTACAGAAGTAATTCTGTGATGCCAAGTTTACTTCTCAGCTGGAAAATTTGAGATGTTTTTATTCTCAAATATTTGCCATCAACCTTTCCACATCAAGAACAGAACAGCCTAGTAACAAATAGCACCTCACCAGCCACAGGTGCCTATACGTTTAGATGGTTCAGGAGCAGGGTGAGACAACAGGACAACTCTACACATGGGGATGATTCAGCAAAGCTGTGGTCAGTGCACTTCTGGAACATAAGAAAGAAAAAAAATAGAGAACATTTATGTTTCTAGTTACTTTGTGGAAATTTTTATGGCCATTATTGCCTTGAAAAAGCAACAGAGGGGCCAAGAATTTTTACTTTTTTCCCTTATTTTTAAATGGTTTTTATTTTGTTTGTTTGAGAGGAGTGTTATAACTTTTTTGTTATATTGAATTTATTTTATTGGGTTTTTTGAAGTTACAAAATAACATATTTGCTATAATAACTCAAGCAATATAAACATTTAGTGAAATAAACAAATTAATCTCCTTCTAAGTCTCAAAATCCCCAGACTAACCAACCAATGGGAACAATGTTATGTAGCCTTCTGTGCCTTTAGACATTCTAAACCAAAGCTTATGAACATATATATTTATATATGCATGTACTTTTTCCAGCTTTTTACAAAAAATTTTAACGTACTATATCTATTACTCAGCGGCTTTTTTTCATTTAACAATGAGATTTATGGGTGTCTCTTCAGACCAGTAGATGTAAGTCTAACTCCTTGTGTCCTTATACCTGCCCGAGTGCATCACAGTTGATACAACATTTACCCTATGGATGGACATGCAGGTTGTTTACAAGTTTTTGGATTTTTTTTTTCTACAACAAAGAATGCTGCAGTAAAGTCTTTTAAAGAACATTTTCATTTCTACTAGTGCTTTTATATCTGAGAAATAAATTTCCAAAAGTGAGACTACTGGTAAAAGGTTATGAACTTCAAACATTAACTTTTTTTCCAATTATAGTTGACATTAATATTATATTAGTTTCATGTGTACAGCATAATGGTTATACTTTTGCCTCCTTTGTTACATTATTTCTCCATATAGGTGTGGATTTATTTCTGGACTCTCTGTTCTATTCCATTGATTTTATGCCATTACCATGCTGCTTTGATTACCATAGTCTTGTCATATAATTCACAAAATACAACATGACAAGACACCACTGCACAGGGCACCAAACACAAATGTATTCACGAATCCAGTAATCCCAAGTAAAGGTGACCAAAGAGAAAACAGAATTTAGGGGAGAGAAAAAAGTGAAAAATGATATTGAGAAAAGGAAAAAATGTAAGAGAGAAAAGAAAGAGAAGAAAAAGGGGGAGGGAAAAAAATATATATATATGGAGAGAAAACTCTAAAAAAATAACAGCTAATCCAAAAAATGCAAATAATAAACAGTCTGAGATGAATGCAAACAACAGACAACAACTAATAAAAAAAATGCAAATAACAAACACCCAGCTGAATCCGAGGAGGCAGCGCTTTCTCCAGACTATCTCCGACCTTTTCATCCATGGATTGCCTCACCATCTGTGTTTAATTCACTAATTCCAGATGGATGTTGTTCATTTCAGCTGTTCCTTATTTCTGCTCTGTGAGAAGGCACAGGGCCCATCTGAACAAAATTCTAGCAATTGGGATTCAGAATTACATTAGAAAGATCATGACCAAGTGGGATTTATTCCGGGGATGCAAGGATGATATAATATTTGCAAATCAATAAATGTGATACATCACATAAAGACATTGAGAGACAAAAATCAAAATCATATCAATCAATTCAGAAACAGCATTTGACAAAATTTAACATCCTTTCTTCATAAAAACTCTCAGTAAAGTGGGAATAGAGGGATCATACCTCAACATAATAAAATCCTTATATGACAAACACAGATAACGTCATACTCAATGGACAAAAACTAAACTCATTTCCCCTGAGAATGGGAACAAGACAGGGATGCCCACTTTCACCACTTCTGCTCGATATATACTAGAAGTGCTAGCCATAGCGATGACACAAGAAGAAATAAAAGGCATCCAAATTGGAAAAGAAGAAGTAAAATTGTCCTTATTTGCAGATGATATGATTCTACATATAGAAAACCCCAAAGACTCCATCAGAAAACTACTAGATGTAATAAATTAATTTGACAGTGTAGCAAGATACAAAATTAATACCCAGAAATTTATGGCCTTTTTATACACCAATAATGAACTCGCAGAAAGAAAAATGAAAAATACAATCCCATTTACCACTGCACAAAAAAAATTAAGATACCTAGGAATAAATTTAACTAAGGAGGTAAGGAGATATATATATTTTCAGTGTACTCAGAAAACTACAGGACATTGAAAAAAGAGATAGAGGGAGACATAGACAAATGGAAGAACATACCATGTTCATGGATTGTTAGAATCAACATCATTAAAATGTCCATGCTATCCAAAGCAATCTACAGATTTAATGCAATCCTCATTAAAATACTAATGACATACAGTGGTACCTCGAGATACGAGTGCCCTAACATACGAGATTTTTGAGATACAAGCCGTCGAGCGAGCGATTTTTGCTTTGAAATACGAGCAACATTTGAGATAGGAGTAATCTCGCGGATCGGCCGGCTGCACACGACCCACCAGTTTACCGCGACTCGAGCATCTCATAGTTTCCCACGCCTCAAGGTTACGGACGAATTAAACTCATATCTCGAGGTACCACTGTACTTCAAAGATCTAGGAAAAAACTCACAAAAATTCATCTGGAATAAAAAAAGACTCCTAATAGCCGCAGAAATCCTCAGAAAGAACAAAGTTGGAGGATCACACTACCAGATATCAGGCTATATTACCAAGCCACAGTTCTCATAACTGCCTGGTACTGACACAAGAACAACCATATTGACCAATGGGATAGAATAGAGAACCCAGAAATCAACCCAAACCATTAAACTCGATTAATATTTGACAAAGGAGGCAAGAGCATAAAATGGAGTCAAGACAGTCTCTTCAATAAACGGTGTTGAGAAACTTGGTCAAATAGAGGCAAAAAAAAAAATTTAAACTAGATCACCAACTTACACCATACACAAAAACAGACTCAAGTAGAATCCAAGATGGCGGCATAGGTAAACACACTGCTGCCTCACACAACAATTTCAAAACTACAACTAAAAGACAGAACGGACATTATCCAGAACCACAGGAAAGTTGGCTGAGTGGAAATTCTACAACTAGAAGGAAAGAGAGGGGCTCACGGAGACCCAAAGGAGCTGCAAAAAGCTGAGGTACGGAGACACATGCGTGGAGAGAGCGGGTGCCAGAGTACCTGGCTGGCTTTCTCTGGCAGGAGGAAGACGGAGACTCCCAATGGTATTGAACCCCTTATCCTATGACACTAAACCCCAGGTCCAGCTCATATGGGGGGAGTTTGGACTCTGAAAAGGGAGAAGTTCATGGAAATTTAGGGGAGTCGCAAAAGATCAGAAGTCTGGTGGCGCACACAGCACTGCGTGCAGAAGACCGACTGCTGATTGTGCCGCTGGCTTTCCCAACTGCACCACTTCTAACTCCATTAAGCCCCAGTTTTCAGCGAAACTCTGGGGACCCAGATTCATATGGTCCCGGAGCGCAGGGGAGCCAGAAAGGCAGTAATCTAGAGTCACTGCAAGAACACGTTTGTGCACAGGGACTGCTCCAGCAATTACCCAGTCACATGAGACTCAGGGGCCGTGGAGGGCAGGGCCTACTGGAAGGCAAGGCAGTTGGTTAAGCCCTGAGACTCCACCCATCCCAAGCTCAACAGAGAGGCTTTTGCAGTTTTGCAAGTCTGGTATAAGGCTGAATCCAACACAGAAGTTCTTCCAGCATAGTGAAAATAATGAGACGAAGAGATCACAACAAAAGAAATGGAGGAAAACAAATGACTGGATATAGAGTTCAAAACCACCGTTATAAGGTGTTTCAAGAATATCCTAGAAAAGATGGGTGAATTTAGCGAGACCCACGAGGAGATGAAAAAGGACCAACTAGAGATGGAAAAGGGCCAACTAGAAATTAAACATACACTGACTGAAATAAAAAATATTATACAGAGACCTAACAGCGGATTAGAGGAATGCAAGAATCAAGTCAAAAATTTGAAATGTAAAGAATCAGAAAACACTTAACTGGAAAAGCAGGAAGAAAAAAAGAATCCAAAAATGTGAAGATAATGTAAGGAGCCTCTGGGACAGCTTCAATCGTACCAACATCAGAATTGTGGGGGTGCCAAAAGAAGAGAGAGAGCAAGATACTGAAAACCTATTTAAAGAAATAATGACTGAAAACTTCCCACATCTGGTGAAAGAAATGTCCAGGAAACACACAGAACCCCATATAAAAGGAATCCAAAGAGGACCACACCAAGACACATCATAATTAATATGCCAAGAGCAAAAGACAAAGAGAAAATATTAAAAGCAAGAGAAAAACAGTTAATTACCTAAAAGGGAGCACCCATACAATTGTCAGCTGATTTCTCAACAGAAAAGATGCAGGAAGAAATATTCAACGTGATGAATAGCAAGAACCTACAACCAAGAATACTCTATCCAGCAAAGCTATCATTCAGAATTGAAGGGCAGATAAAGAGCTTCACAGATAAGAAAAAGCTAAAGGAGTTCATCAACTCCAAACCAGTATTATATGAAATGCTGAAAGGTACTCTTTAAGAAGAGGAAGAAGAAAAAGGTAAAAGATAAAAAATTATGAACAACAAATACATATCTATCAACAAGTAAGTCTAAAAATTAAGTGAATTAAAAATTTGATCAACAGAATAAACTGGTGAATATAATAGAATCAAGAGCACAGAAAGGGAGTAGACTGATAATTCTCAGGGGGGAAGCGGTGAGGGGTATACAGGGAGAGACTGGACAAAAATACACCTATGGATGAGGTCAGCGGGAGGGAGGTAAGGATAGGGAGGGGTGGGAGCCGGGTGGAGGGGAATTATGGAGGGGAAAAAAGAGAAACAAATGTAATAATCTGAATAATAAAGATTTAATTTAAAAAAAAACCACAGCTGAGACCGTTTTGGCTCAGTGGATAGAGTGTTGGTCTGCGGACTGAAAGGACCCAGGTTCGATTCTGGTTGGGGGCATGTACCTTGCTTGTGGGCATATCTCCAGTGTGGGGCGTGCAGGAAGCGGCTGATCGATGTCTCTCTCTCATCGATGTTTCTGACTTTCTATCACTCTCCCTTCCTCTCTGTCAATAAAATATATTTTTTTTAAAAAGACTCAAAATGGCTAAACGACTTAAATGTAAGAGGGAAACCATAAAAATCTTACAAGACTCCATAGGCAGCAAAATGGCAGACACATGTTGTAGCAATATCTTTACAGACACAGCTCCTAGGGCAATGGAAACTTAAGGAGAAAATAAGCAAATGGGATTACATCAAAATAAAAAGCTTTTGCACAACAAAAGAAATCATCAACAAAACAACAACAAAGCCCACTGCATGGGAGAATATATTAGCCAATGATATTTCAGATAATGGTTTAATCTCCAAAATTTACAGAGAACTCATACAACTTAACAAAGGGAAGATGAACAATCCAATCAAAAAATGGGCAAAGGGCCCTAGCTGGTTTGGCTCAGTGGATAGAGCATTGGTCTGCAGACCAAAGGTTCCCAGATTCGATTCCAGTCAATGGTGCATGCCTGGAGTTTTGGGCTCTATCCCCGATAGGGGGATATCTCTCCTTCCTTTCCTCTCTGAAATCAATAAAAATATATTTTTTTAAAAAAATGGGTAAAGGATTTAAATAGACACTTTTCAAAAGAAGGCTGAGAGACACGAAAACATGCTCAAAGTCACTAATCATCTGAGACATACAAATCAAAACAACAATGAGACACCATCTCACACCTGTCAGAATGGCTATCAACCAATCAACAAAGGACAAGTGCTGGTGAGGATATAGAAAAAAAGGAACCCTTGTGCACTGTTGGTAGGGATGCAGATTGGTGCAGACAGTATGGAATTTCCTCAAAAAGTTAAAAATGGAATTCCCATTTGACCCAGTAATCCCATTTCTAGGACTGAATCCCAAGAAACCAGAAACACCAATCAGAAAAGATATATGCTCCTCTTTGTTCATAGCAGCACAATTTATAACAGTTAAGATTTGAGAACAGCCTAAGTTCCCATTAGCAGATGAGTGTATTAAAAAACTATGGTACATGCTGAAACTGGTTTGGCTCGGGATAGAGCATCGGCCTGCGAACTGAAAGGTCCCAGGTTCAATTCCAGTCAAGGGCATGTATCTTGGTTGTGGGCACATCCCCAGTAGGGGACGTGCAGGAGGTGCCTAATCGATGTCTCTCTCATTGATGTTTTTAACTCTCTCCCTTCCTCTCTGTAAAAAATCAATAAAATATATATTTTTTAAAACTGTGATACATGTACAAAATGGAATACCATCCTATCTAATAAAGAGGAAATATACTAATTGACCATCACCATCACTCCATCACAAAGATGGCTATACCCACATCTGAGGCCAAGTTTCCATAAAGAGCCTTAACGAGCAATCAGCAGGGACCGGAGGCTACGCCCTCCCCCACCCCGGTGCCAGGTCACGGGACCTGAGGCCATAACCCCTGCCTGGCGGTTCTTGACAGGAAACCTCAAGGTGCCCTTCCCATCCTGGTGCTGGGCTAGGGGACCTCAGGCTGCATCTCCCACCAGGTGGGGTTTGACAGGGGACTTCAGGCCACACCCCAATGCTGAGTTGGGGGAACTCAGGCTACACCCCCAGCCCAGTGGGGCTTGATGGGTGACCTGAAGCTGCACCCCACCCCTGCCTGGCAGGACTTGATGGAGGACCTCAGGCTATGCCTCCCACCCAGTGTGGCTTTATGAGAGACCTCAAGGCATGCCCCCTACTCCAGTCTGGGCTGGGGGACCTCAGGCCATGCCACCCATCCTGGTGCTGGGCCAGGAGACCTGAGGCTATGCACCCTGCCTGATGGGGCTTGACAAGGATGGGACTGTCCAGGTCTGGATCTAGTCCAGTGGGGCGGGGGTGGCTGGCTCTGGGTCTCATGGGATTTTGAGGTGCATGTGGGTGGGTGGGACTTGACTCTATGTCCCATTGTGTGCCCCAGACTCTAACAGGAGGAAGGTTTTCATATACATTTTCCTAGCTTTCTTTAATCTCTGACACTCGTATTATAGAGAAAGGGCAAATAGCAATATTAAATTATTTTCTCGAATTAATCTCCTTATAATGTGCACAAATTTTGTGCACCTGGCCACTGGTACCGCTATAAAAAAAGAAGGAACTTTTACCATTTGCAACAGCATGGATGGAACTAGAGAGCATTATGCTAAGCAAAATAAGCCAGTTGGAGAAAGATAAATATCCCATGATCTCACTCGTATGTGGGATATAATGATCAACATAAGTTGATCAGCAAGAATAGATCCAGAGTCAAATGACAGGGGAGTTGTGGGGTTAGAGAGCAACCAAAGGACTTGTATGCATGCATATTATCATAAACAATGGACACAGACACTGGGGTGATGGGAGCTTGCCTAGAGAGGAATGGCTAGGGGGTTGGGGAGTCAAGCAGGGAAAAAGGAGACATACGTTAAACTTTAGACAAAAATAAAGAGAAAAGGGATAAAGAGTAAACTTCATATTGGGTAACTAGAGAGACTTTCACACCAACAAGATGTAAAACAGGCCTCTGTCTCCACCTTCTCATTGAAGTGATGATGCTTGTCTCTCCCCTCCCCCCACCCCCCAAATCTGCACACCTTATCTGAATTACAGCCCAGGACAGCATCCAGACAGGCAGATGCCGAGCTCACTGACTCAGTGAGCACAGCTGAAGTAGATCATTAAACCACCCCACTCCTGCCAAACAGCCCACCGTGCTGGAACACTAAGATTTCCTTGCTCCACTTTATGAGAAAGATGTATAGTAGAATAATTACCAGTTATCTAAGTGCTAATTCTTTTTTTTTACGTTTTTTTAAAAATATATTTTATTGATTTTTTACAGAGAGGAAGGGGTAGGGATAGAGAGTTAGAAACATCCATGAGAGAGACATCGATCATCCACCTCCTGCACGCCCCCTACTGGGGATGTGCCTGCAACCAAGATATATCCCCTTGACCAAAATTGAACCTGGGACCTTTCAGTTTGCAGACTGATGCTCTATCCACTGAGCCAAACTGATTTCGGCTAAGTGCTAATTCTTAAAAAACAACTAATATTAAAAATAAAGATGGGCCTGGTCAGTGTTGCTCAGTGGCTTAGCATTGATTTATGTACCAGGAGTCATGGTTCAATTCCCAATCAGTAAACAAGCCCGGGGTGTGGGCTCGATCCCTAGTGGGGGACATGCAGAGGGCAGCTGATTGATGATTCTCTCTCATCATTGATGTTTCTCTCTCACTCTGTCTCCCTTTCCCTCTTTGGAATAAAAATAAATAAATACAAAAAAGAGAAAGAGTGGGTAACTAGGAAACTGAATACTTTGTATTGAAGTTGTATCTATGCTACTTAAATTTAAATCCTTTAGATTTAATAATAATGCCTGGACCCCTTTTTTAATTTTTAATAAATCTTTATTATTCATATTATTACAGTTGTTCCTCTTTCTCCCCCCATAGTTCCCCTCCACCCAGTTACCACCTCACCTCTTCCCCCGCTCACTGTCCTCATCCATAGGTATACGATTTTTGTCCAGTCTCTTCCCGCACCTCCACATCTCTTTCCCCCTGAGAACTGTCAGTCCACTCCCTTTCTATGCCTCTGATTCTATTCACCAGTTTATTCTGTTCATCAGATTTTTTATTCACTTGATTTTTAGATTGACTTGTTAATACATATGTATTTGTTGTTCATCGTTTTTATCTTTACCTTTTTCTTCTTCCTCTTCTTAAAGAATACCTTTCAGCATTTCTTATAATACTTCTTTAGCTTTTTCTTATCTGTGAAGCTCTTTATCTGACCTTCAATTCTGAATTATAGCTTGGCTGGATAGAGTAATCTTGGTTGTAGGATCTTACTATTCATCACTTTTTTTTTTTGCATTTTTTTGTTTAAAGTACGTATTACAAGTAGTAGTACATATGTCTCCTTCCCCCCCACCCCTATTGACCTCCCTCTGGCCTTCCCTACCCCCAGTACATGCCCTCACCTGCCCCCCATCCCCAATGTCTTGTATCCATTGGTTATGCTTATATACATGCATGCAAGTCCTTTGGTTGATCTCTTTTTTTAAAAATATATATTTTTTTTTATTGATTTTTCACAGAGAGGAAGAGAGAGGAATAGAGTCAGAAACATCGATGAGAGAGAGACATCGACCAGCCGCCTCCTGCACGCCCCCCACTGGGGATGTGCCTGCAACCAATGTACGTGCCCCCAACCGGAATCGAACCCGGGACCTTTCAGTCCACAGGCCGATGCTCTCTCCACTGAGCCAAACTGGTTTTGGCTGGTTGATCTCTTATAGCTCTCCTCCTCAACCTCCCCTGCCTTCCTGCTTAGTATGACAGTCTGTTCACTGCTTCTTTGCCTCTGTATCAGGTGTTTTTTGTTGTTGTTGTTTTTGCCCCTGATTCTTTTCTTTAAAAACATCTTGCCTCTGTAGGCTAGAAATAAACCTATAAGAACAAAAAGAAGTTTGAGTCTCAATTTCAATGTCCAATAGCTCTGAGTCCCAGTTTCAATGTTAAACAGTTCCTTATGTGTACACATCAGCAGTGGTATCTGGATGGTGGACAAATGGTGGCAATGTAGGTCCGACCCTCTCTGGTTTGGTCCTAGGCATCCTGTAGTAATGCACGGCTGCTGGCTGCTAGCATGGCAAGGCATCTTCAGCATCTTCCATCGCTGGACTTTGAATATTTCTTGCCACTCCCTTCTGGCCTACATAGTTTCTGTTGAAAAATCAGGTAGAAATCCTACAAGTACTCCCTTGTAGGTAATTAACTGTTTTTCTCTTCCTGCATTTAATATTCTCTCTTTGTCTTTTGCTCTTGGCATTTTAATTATAATGTGTCTTGGTGTGGTCCTCTCTGGATTTTTTTTTTTTGTTTGGGGTTCTGTGCACTTCTTGAACTTGTAAGTCAATTTCTTTCACCAGGTGGGGGAAGTTTTCTGTAATTATTTCTTCAAATAGGTTTTCTTATCTTGCTCTCTCTCTCCTTCTGGCACCCCATAATTCTGATGTTGGTATGCTTGAAGTTGTCCCAGAGGCTCCTTACACTACCTTCACATTTTTGCACTCTTTTTGCTTTTTTGGTTGTATTTCAAATCTTTGACTTGATTCTTTCGATCCTCTAGTCTGCTGTTGAATCTCTGTATATTATTCTTCATTTCAGTCAGTGTAAGCTTAATTTCTAATTGGTCCTTTTTCATATCCTCCAGAGTCTGACTAAATTTATCTGCGGTTTCTAGAAAATTCTTGAAAACCTTATAATCATGGTTTTGTACTCTATATTCAGTTATTTGCTTTCCTTCATTTCTGTCATTTGTGACCTGTTTCTTTGTCTCTACATTTTGGCTGCTTCCCTGTGTTGATAGAGTGGCTTTGTTTGCTAGGTGGCCTATAGGGCCCAGTGGCTCAGCCTCCCCAGTTATCTGAGATGGACACTCTTGGTGTACCCCTCTGTAGGCTGTGTGCACAGTCTTGTTGTACTTAAGTCTTGATTGTTGTTGGTATCATTGGGAGGAATTGACCTCCAGTCCAATTGGCTGTGAGGATCAGCTATGTCTATGATGGGAGAACTTCTGTGTTGGAGACACCCTTATGAGGCAGGACTTGCTTCAGTGGGGCTTTGGTGCTCACTGAGTCTGCCTCCTGAGTGTGTCCCTGATGGATCTGAGGAGTTGTAATCTGGATGGTCCCACTCTGACCACTGGGTACAATGGCTCTTGGATCTCTAAGGAGGTGCTAATTAGCCTCTGCCTGAGACCACCAGCAGGAGTT
This sequence comes from Lasiurus cinereus, assembly GCA_011751065.1. Taxonomy (NCBI): domain Eukaryota; kingdom Metazoa; phylum Chordata; class Mammalia; order Chiroptera; family Vespertilionidae; genus Lasiurus; species Lasiurus cinereus. The sequence continues at coordinate 30,119,564 of JAAGEH010000293.1, read as the reverse complement.
TAGGTGGAGATTGCAGATTCCTCTTCTTTGTTTGGGATTTGGAGGTACCCAGATGAGGCCCATCTGTGAAACAATGCAAGCTGCTGTGGGACCTTGGACTTTTTTTTTTGCGGGGGTGGAGGGGTGTTCTGGTCTCTCTGACCCAGCTGCAATTTGTTAGGTAATTTTAGATTGCAAAGGGCCAGGCCATTCATATGCAAAAGGCTCTGTGCACAGCTTGTGGCGGGGTCTCAGGTTATCAACAGGGTGGAGCAAACAGCTATGGCTGACCTTCAGCCCAGCCTTAAGAGGCCCCTGGGTCTCAATGTCCCTCCCTTGGTAATCACTGCAAGCACCTCTGAGAAAAAGCCACCCTCAAGTTCCATCCGATGCCAGACAGTCCAGTTTCTCCCCATATGAGTCTGGGTCCCCAGAGTCTTGCCCAGAATTGGAGTTCAAAGCAGTTGGGAGCTTGTGTCTCCCTCCCAGTTGTAAAAGACAACTATGTATTCAGTTGCCAACCCTTACCATGTGTGGGCCTCTGTACCTCTGCACTTAACTTCCACACCTCCTCAGAATCTCAGTGTGCTTTTCTCTTTCCTTCTAGTTGCAGAATTTCCATTCAGCCAGCCTTCCTGTGGTTCTGGATGATGTCTGTTTTGTCTTTTAGTTGTAGTTTTGAAGTGGTTGTGTGAGGCAGCAATTTCAGGTATTTACCTATGCCCCCATCTTGGTTTCTCTGCCTGGACCCCTTTAATGCACTGTGTGTGGGACTTGGGGTGGGGCATTAGTCCTCCAAAACCACATTTGGGTGACCCCTGTGCCTAGCCCTGTAAGGACACTGATTCCCTCTTTTCTTCTTTCCCTGCCCCCTTGTTCAATGCTCTCACTCCTAGAATTTGAGAGACAATGTGTAGGTGTACTGGCCCAAAATTTGGTATGAGTTGGGAATAAATTGAAGTTATTCCATGCTTTTCCCTCCACACACATACACCTCAAATCATGAACTAAAAATCTTTATAGTCAAACCTCTATTCTCAAACTTCCCCTATCTCAAACAATTCAGTTCTCAACCAACTTGTTCACAGAAAAACGTTTTGGTTATTGCACAGAACTTCTTTACCCAACAAGCCTTTCATGTTGATACCTTTATGATTAGTCACACATCTCTCAGGTGATGAGATAATGAGCGAGTATGAGCCATTGTTAACAAAGCAGGAAATTGTGCTGTGAATATTTTTCTGGTTTTTTGCTTTTGTTGCTGTTTATTATTAAATACATACAGTAATTCATCATAGGTCCTAAGAAGGTTAATGATAGTAGCAAAGTGAACAATGATAAAGTTTAAAAAAGAAATAATTTGCAAAGTATGATAAAGGTGTTGGGTAATCTGATCTGGCTACCAATTATGGCATGGTGAAATTGATGATTAGCACAATTTAGAAAACATTTTTATTGATTTTCATAGAGGAAGGGAGAGGGAGAAATGAAACATCAATGATGAGAGAGAACTACTGATCCACTGTTTCCTTCCTACATACCCCCTACTGGGGATTGAGCCCAAAACCTGCCTACTGGGAATAGAATCTGGGACCAATAGAATCTGGGAACTCTTGATCCATAGGAGGATGCTCAATGCCCACCACAGTTGGGCGATTAGCACAATTTTAAAACATAAAGGGGACATCAAGAGTGCTGATGTTGCTGAGGGTATGAAAGTGCTCATGAAACAAGGGTCACAGGCAATTGGAAAAGGTTAAAATGGAATCATTTGAAGGCCTAGAATGGATTAACTCAATTTACTTTGTTTCTAACTAGAGGCCCAGTGCACAAATTCGTGCACCAGCGGGGGTCCCTCAGCCTAGCCTCCCAGGATGTTGTATAGCTGATTTCAGCCAACTCCTTGCAGGCCTGATTCAGACAGGAAGGAGCCCAATCCTTTGCATTGAGACTCTGTCCCTTGGTAGACAGCACACACCATAGTGACCAGTTGACAGTTCGTTCAATCATTTGGTTGCTTAGGCTTTTACATATATACATGCAAAAAAATGATTAGCTTATCCAACAAATCACTTCTTGCACAGCCTTCTAAAATGAATTAAGTTTGAGGACCGAGATTCCACTGTTTTAATAACTACCAGATTACAGGTACCAAAAGCAGCCTTTAGAGCAGAAATGCCACTTGAAAGGTAGAACACAATGAACAATTATCAGCCTTAACCCTTCTCTTGATATTTTTTTTGGTCCCTTTCCCTGGGGTCCTTTCTTAGGTGGTAGATAATAAACTTAAGTAGGATTGTACTTTTATATCTCCTCACTCAACACTGTTACTGACACAGCAGGAAACAGAGTCTGAGGGAAAGGGATGTTACAATCAAGATTGGGAGAGAGAGGACAGACAAGTTTCTGGACAGTCAAGCCTATAGCAGCTGGGAGAGTAAGGTGGCTCCTTAGAGTTCCCTGGTACCAATAAGGGTCATGTTGGCAGAGCAGAGGCAAAGGCAGGGGGGAGAGAACAGAGGAAAGATGCTATGTGTCTGTATTTGAATAAAATGTATGCCAGGATTACATGGGCTCTTCATCTTGTTTTAGCTAGGGTTACTCAGAATAAATGAACTATTCAGAGTTCAAATTTAGGTAATATTTGCAATAGTGAGCATTAATACAAGGGTATCTAACCCTTTTTTATCTAGTGGTACTGCTATTTCTTGGAGACGGGTGTAGTCCTACCTGGGTTTGCTCAGTGGATAGAGCATTGGCCTGCAGACTGAAGGGTCCCAGGTTCAATTCCAGTCAAGGCCACATGCCCACATTGCAACCTCGATCCCCAGCAGGAGGCATGCAGGAGCCAGCCAATCAGTGCTTCTCTCTCATAACTGATGTCTCTCTCTTCCTCTCCCTTCTCTGAAATCAATAAAAATATTTTTTAAAAGACCAATGTATATTATTCAAGTTGGAAGAACTGTTAGAATATGTAAAATCCAGTTGTTGGAAATACAGTGATAGCACCCTCCCAACTTCACCCTCCTGTTTCATGCTACAATCTGCATCCCTACAGTGCCCACACCTGAAGTGCCTCACCTTGCTCTACTTTTTTCTTTTTCATTAATACCTCTCACCTTCCAATATACCCTGTGAACTACTTATCTATTATATTTATTGTTTACTGTCTCCATCTCTTTGCTACATTGTAAGTACCATGAGGGCAAAGTTCTTTGCTTTGTTCATTGAAGTATTCCCAACATATAGAATGGTGTTTGATGTGTAGTCGGCATCCAATATTGAATAAGAAAAGTGGAAAAGCAAACTACAAAGAAAAGGATATAAAATTATCCTGTTTTTGTTTTGCAAAATACCTACATAATAATACATGTACTATAGAAAAAAATTATAGACAGATACACATCTTAAATAATAATTACTACCAGAGGGATAGGATTACAGGAAATTTTCTGTTATATGTTTCCCATTTTTATAATAAACATTACTTTTGAAGTAGAAAATAATGCTATAACAAAATAAGGATTAAAGAATTTGGTTAGGCCTAAAAGAAGGACCTTTGTTTGTTTATTTTGTGGGGACATTGGTTACAGTGAAACAAAGTTACATTGCTACAAGAGCCTTTTTAAAAAGTTGGATGTCCTGATAATCTTGAGTTGGTTTTTTGAACTTAGACAAGACTCACCTCATTTGTGACTGATAGAGTTTCAAAGAGAGGTCATCTAATTTTTTTTTTCCTCAGTCATCTGGAGGCCCTTTTTAGGTGGTAGATAATGAACTTAAAATAGGGTTGTACTTTACTGTTGTATCTCCCCACCCAGCATTGTTTCTGGCACATGGCAGACATACATAGGTGAGCAAGTGAGTGATACCTTTGGAGGGTATAGGATGGTAGGATTGCCTGCAAACTGGGTGGAAGGCAAGGAGAAGTATCAGGGAGCTTAATGGCCTCCTTATTCTGAGCTCAGCTCTTCACATATCATGCAAAGAACTGGTCAGCATAAGGTGCTTATTGAACTGCAGCTCATAATAGGCAGAACATGAGTGCTATTCATCACAGGAGCTATGGGATGCGTTGTTTTACAGGGAGTGTCTCCCTAAGGCAAATATTCGTAGAACAGGTGCAGAATTACAGCTTATACTCATTCTGCTTCTTGAATAAAGACAAAGGTGGCGTCATGAGATCCTGTGTGCAGTGTAGAGTATCAGTTATACAGCATTTTATTTTATACTAGTGGCCCGGTGCATGAAATTTGTACTCCGGTGGGGAGGGGAGGTTATCCCTTAGGCCAGCCTGTACCCTCTCCAATCTGGGACCTCTCCATCGATGTCCTACTGCCAGTTTACAGAGATCAGGCCTAAACAGGCAGTCAGACATCCCTCTCGCAATCCATGGCTATTGACTCCTAACTGCTCACCTGCCTGCCTGCCTGCCTGATTGCCCCTAACCACTCTGTCTGCCGGCCTGCTCACCCCACTGCCCCCTGCCACCAGCCTGATTGCCCCCAACTGCTCCCCGTGTCAGTGTGCTTGCTCCTAACTGCCACCCCCTCCCACCCCCACCCCCGCTAGCCTGCTCACCCCCACTTCTCCCCACTGGCCTGCTTGCCCCCAACTACCCACCCTGCTGGCCTACTCCAAACTGCTCCTCCCCCATTATCCTGATCACCTCCAACTGACACCCCACTGACATTCTGCTTGCACCCAACTGGCCCTCCCCTGCTGGTCTGCTTACCCCCAATGGCCCCACCTCCCACCAGCCTGATCACTCACAACTACCGTCACATTCTGACCTGATCACCCACAACTGCCCTCTCCTCTTGGCTTCTAACTGCCTCTACCTCAGCCCCTCCACCATGATTTTGTCCAAAAGAACATCCAGAAGGTCTCCCAGTCTAATTAGCTTATTAGTATAGATCAGTGGTCTGCAAACCGTGACTCACAAGCCACTTGTGGCTCTTTGGCCCCTTGAGTGTGGCTCTTCCACAAAATACCACAGGGGACAAGTCTATTTTGAAGAAGTGGCATTAGAAGAAGTTTAAGTTTAAAAAATTTGCCAAAACCGGTTTGGCTCAGTGGATGGAGCATCAGTCTTCGGACTAAGGGGTCCCGGGTTCAATTCCGGTCAGGGGCACATGTCTTGGTTTCAGGAGCATCCGCAGTGTGGGGGGTGCAGGAGACGGCTGATCAATGTCTCCCTTTCGTCGATGTTTCTAGCTCTCTCTCTCTCTTCCTTCCTCTCTGTAAAGAATCAATAAAATATATATTTTTTAAAAATTTGGCTCTCAAAAGAAATTTCAGTCGTCGTACTGTTGATATTTGGCTCTGTTGACTAATGAGTTTGCTGACCACTGGTATAGATAGAAGCCTGGTGCATGGGTGGGGGCCACCTGGTTTGCTCTGAAGGGTATCCCAGATCAGGATAGGGGTTCCCTTAGTGCATGGGGCAGCCTGGGTGAGGGGCTGAGGGCTGTTTTCAAGCTGGCCACACATCCTTTAAGGTGGGAGTCCCCACTGGGGTGCCTGGCCAGCCTCGGTGAAGGGTTCATGGTTGTTTGTAGTCTGGCCAGCCCCCCCAGCGGGGACCCTCACCCCATGGGAGTGTGGCCAGCCTGAGTGAGGAGCTGAGGGCTGTTTTCAGGCTGGCCATGCCCTCTGGTGATCCAGGCTCCCAGCTCCTCTTTTTTTTTTTTCAGTGCCTCCTTGAGCGGAGCTAGAAGCAGGTATCTGGGGTTTATTTATCTTCTGTCATTGAAACTTTGTAGCCTTGAGTGGAGACCAGGGCCAGCTAGGGTAGGTAGGAAGCTTGGCTTCCTCCATTGCTGGGGGCAACCCAAACCTCCAGCTCTGTGGCCGTGGCCATCTTTGTTGGGTGTAGCAGAAGTATGGTCAATTTGCATGTTTATCTTTCATTAGGGTAGATTTGCTAATCTATTTAGTTTTAGATTTCTCATATTTAAAAAATGTTTATGATGGTCATTTTTCCAAACTGAAAAATGACATTAAAGAAAAAAAGAATATTCCTTTCAGGAAAAAAGTTTGGTGGTTATGCTTTTTAAAAAAATACTTTTTCTAAGCATATGCTGCCTATTTATTTATCTTTGGTAATCACCCAAGGATATTTTTTCCATTGATTTTTAGAGATAGGAGGAGGGAGGGACAGAGAGAAAGAAAATGAGAGATAGAGAGATAGAGATAGAGATAGATAGATAGATAGAGTCATTGGCTGCCTCCTGCATGCACACCATCAGGTGCAGAGGATTGAACCTGTAACCCAAGTACATGCCCTTGACCAGGAATCAAACTCACAACCTTTAGGTGCATGAGCTGATACTTTATTCATTGAGCCACACCAGCCAGGGCACATACTATCTATTTTAAGTGAATCAGTTAAGATAAAAAATTGCCAAGTCATGTATCCTTACCCAAAATTATATATTTGAAAGGGGATGTCTTATTTTATTTTCAGGATAAAATATTTTTCATTTTCATGTTATTGAAGTATCATTTTACTAAAGTATTAAAATCCAAGCCTCTGCTGAGCACCTATCAGGTGCTAGTCATGTGAGTAAGTTTTCCACAGGCACAGGCATGTGGGGAGCGGAGGTCTTTTCTTCCTGGGGGCCTGGTAGGCTTCACATTAAAGGGAAAATTGGCTCCTCAGTTCACTTGCCCCTCATTTTCAGGCGGATACTTATGAGAGATAGCTTCTACATAATTCAAGATTGTCCTGGATCCCTTTCATCAGAGAGGAAGAAAAGCCATATGAATTATTTACAGAGCATCAAGTTATTTCCTTTCATGAGCTCTGACTTTGTTTTTGTCTCTGCAAACTGAGATTTTGTTTATCCATGAATAGTTTTCCCTGGGGCATGAAAAATATGACTCTTTAATTATGAATGAGATTTTTTGTTTGAGTCCATGTTAACTAAAACATGCAAAATAAACTGTGTTTTTCATTAGATCCCTTTCAGGTCCCCACAAAGACAGAACCAACAAAAGAACCAGCAGTTCAACCAGCACCCACCAGAAAGCCCACTGTGATTCGAATTCCAGCCAAACCAGGAAAATGTAAGCACTTCTCTGCCTTCTTTATTTGCTCTCCAATAGCCTGGGGAAAATATATGCTCTTTTATCAATGTTTGCTTTGAAAGTATGTGTGATCAGCCATTTATTATCATTGTAGTCTAGGACATTTAAAAGCAAATTGGTTTTTTTTTTACAATTCTTGAGACAATTAATACAGTAAATTTGGATTTTATTTCTCTTTAACAATGTCTTTAAGTAGAGAGAATAGAGGGAAACTAACTCAGAATAATTGTAATATCCTATCCTGGTGCTTCTGGTAAAGATATGGTAGGAAAGGAATTGAAACCAATAGAAAATTAAGTTATATATGTCTATTATAGAGAGTATACTATCCCATTATATATAGGAAGTATATTATTCCAGTCAGCACCATTATAAATTGGATTAATAGTTCTGAAATCCTGAAATGGGTATATTGAGAAAACATCTTTATTTATTTTCCTGACAAAGCTCCAGAAACTATATATGAGAGAACTGAAATGCCAGTTGCCAGAGAGTTATTTTATTTCCCAAGAATTTTATCATTACAATGATCCAGCATTGCATATATGCAATGGAGGAAGAAAAGTAAGACTTTTGGTGTCTGAAGAACTTGAAATGGACAAGTGAAGGAAGGAACAGCTTCGTGGTGCAAAACCCCTGGCTCTTCTTTGAACCTGTCAGCTCCTTCCCCTGGGGACCTGTTCCTTCTGACTAGGATGTCCTTTTCCCAGATATCTGCATGGCTCCCCTCTTTATCTTTTTTTCCGGTCTTTGCTCAAATGCCACTTTTCTCTTTGAGACTTTCACATTATTTGAAATTGGAAATCTCCATCTCCCCACATATCCCCTCTGGATAATTCCTATGTTCCTTCCTGTCAGTCAGCTGTCTCCTCTCTACTTGCATATTGTTACTACTTTGTACCTGTAATTGTTTGTCATAACAATATCATATCCTAAATGATTCATTACTTCCTTGTTAAGAATAAGGAAACTGCAGCACAGAGAAAAACTTCCAGATGGTGACTGAGTTGGAATGTTCCTGTGTTTTAATTCCCAGAGCAGCGCTGTCTCTCACTGAGAACAGTTATTGCTAAATCATTGTTTGTCAAGTAGTTAGCCTGAATGTTTTCCTCCTTTTGAGTGTTTTCCTGTCTCTGGATAAAATCGGAACCTGACAGATCATCCTCTTGCTACAGGTTTTTCCTGTGAAATGGCAGCAGAGTGTCTTTTGAAAGAATGGGAAAACCTCCCACTCTTTTAAATGCCTACGCCACGTGTAAAAGATGATTTTAGCCTCCTTTGTGTGTTGGAATCATCCCCTCTCCATGTGTTTTTGCACACAGATTTTAATTAGTTGTTACTAATTAAATCTGGTCATCTTTGTTTTCTTCTTTTTAAAATAAGTTGTGGCTCCACAATGACATCCTTGTAGTTTGGCTGTAAGGATATTGTTTGTTAAATTGAGGGGGCAATTATGCCCATTAATCTGGAGCTAATCGATTACAAAATACAAAGATTTGGATGGGGGAAGGTTGACTACCCCACCTGTTAAGAAGCAGCATACCCTTGTTCTGACAATTACTATCATTAAAACCTTGGGTGACTTGTATATTTTCTTCCCAGATTCTTCATCTGAAAAATGGGTAGGTTATTACTTAGTATAGTGCTGTCCAATAGGTCTTTCTTCAGAGATGGAAATATTCCAGATCTGTGCTGTACAATATGGTAGCCACTAACCATATGCAGCTATTGAGTACTTGAAATGTGGCTAGTGTAACTGAGGAACTAAAATTTTAATTTTATTTAATTATAAAAATTATGTTTAAATCACCATAGTAGTATAACTACTAGCTAGCTAATGGAGTGCACAGATCTAGCACATATATAGATGTTGGTTGGAGAAATGTATATGAATAAAGTGCTTTAACTTAGTGCCTGTCACATAGAAAGTTCTCAAAAATGTTGGCTGCTATCATAATTATTTAGCATTCTTTTTACTCTCTATAAAATATTTCATTACTAATGTCTACCAATTCATCAATTTTCTGAAGTTTGCTGGGAGTTCTTTCTCACTTGCATGGCTAGCTATCCATCTTTGTGTGGATCTTTTAGCCATTTTCTTAAGGAACCAAGCTGCAGTCATTTCATTTTTTTGACCCAAAGACCAGAAATTATTGATGAATTACTGCTATTTTTCCAGGTTTACATGAGGATCCACAAAGCCCACCTCCTCTCCCTATTGAAAAGCCTATTGGATACACTTACAGTACAGTATCTGGAAAACCCAGTTATGTTGACAGAACTAGAGACTTGGTAAGTGGTCATTATAGAGTGTTGTAGGGTGAAGACCAACTGATGTGCTACTTTTAAATATGTGCAAATTATTTTACTGGTCAGATTAAAAAAAATATCACAAATCAGGTTCTAAGTCCCATGTACTTATTTTAATGTGATGCTTTATATTTTACAAACCCCTATAGAACAAAAAAATTTCATTTTACTTCATCATAAAATAATTTGTCCTATACCCTTGGGCATGAAAAATATGACTCTTTAATATGAATGGCCTCCTTTCTTTCATTGTCTAGTCATCCCTTTTTTTTTTTTATCTTTATGGTTGAAAGTATTACATAGGTCCTCCTTTCTCCCCCATTAACCTCTTCCAGCCCGCTTCTGTTTCCCTCACCCCCACCCTTACCACCCCATTGTCTGTGTCCATGGGTTATGTTTATATGTATACAAGTTCATTGGTTGATCTCTTCCCATCCACACTCTCCTGCCTTCCCTCTGTGGTTCAACAGTCTGTTCATGCTTCTATGACTCTGGGTCTATTTTTTTATCAGCCATGTCTTTTCAATGGCCCTAATAATGAGGAAGTTATGAAAAATCTCCAGAAACTTATACTATTTGTGGAAATAGATTTATTTCAATGATCAGTGTTTATTTAAAATATCAATTAGTGACATAATTTTAATATAATTACCATAAAAATTTGTTACTCTGAAATTTAGGGGAAAACTATTTTTAAATTTTAAAACATGCTTTACCATGTGCTTCCTAACAAATTATGGGCAAAGAGTTTTAAACATTTTTTTTCCTTCAAACTTAATATAATGTCTTTATACTTTTTGAAATTCCCATATGATAGACAATCTTTAAGGTTTGTTTCAAAAGAAACCAATTTTTAAAGTCTATGAAACATTTTCAGTTAAAATTTCATAATAGTTTTGCATTGGGTATTAACTATGCTTATTTTACATGCAAACTAATCATCTAGTTGAAGAGAAATATCTTGGAGAAGACATTAAATTGAACTAGCCAAGATCAAGTTAATGAGATTTTCCTGTAGGCTGAATTGAAATTTAGTGATCACTTGCATTTTCAAACTAATCACTTGCATTTTAATAAATTTTTATTAAAATTGGGCCAAAAAATTCCAAAAGGGAATGATAGAGCCCCTACCATACTAATGTTGAATGGGAAAGTACCTGAGAAGATTATACCTCTTCCCTAAAGGATTATAAAAGAGAGCAAGAGAATGATGAGTAGGCATACATATCATTTATTTAAGTTATGGACTTTGTAAGCCATAAAGCTCTATTAAAGCATGAGGTATTACATTTGGTGTTAAGCAGTCCACAAAGCAACTGCAGCATTTTAGAAAAGCAAGAAAAGGAAGTTAAGAGTAAACTACGCCATATAGAGAAGTACTATATTCACCTTTTTTTGTACCTCACAAGACCAACATGAGGAAAATCCTGTCCTGCACTGTTTATAAGGTAGGGTTGGGGGGTGGGGGTGGGGGGGTCAAAGCATTCTGTGCTGAACTGTAATAAATATATCTCATAATAGACACACTGGGTCTGAAGGAAGAAGAGATGAGAAACAGACCACAAGTTAAATGATTTGGCTGAAGTCACACAAATGGATTTCTAGGGTCAGAAAGTTAAAGCTTTGAGAAATTCCTTTTGTTTAAGAGTTAGTTACTGAATGATTTTAGACCAGAGGCCATGAAGACGTCAGATGTGGGTGAGGATCTGTGGAAAAACTTTCTCCAGCGTAATGACCCACGAAGACAGGCTTGGTCTTTGCCACTTTGTCTTCTGATACAGCACAGCATAAAACCCTCTCCTATTTCTCCTGCCTTCAATGCTGAGGAACTTTCCATCTCAGGACAAACAATGAAGGGTGATGCTCCACAGTGAGGAGCATCAGGATCCACGGGAGCCATTCTGTCAGCAGAGGCAGTTGTTCTGTGTGCCCTGTTGCCCACCAAGGGAACCCAAGACTTCCAAAGCCTTCCCCAAGGAGGCTGTCAGCTGGGGCAGGAGGGAGTCACAGGTACAGCACAAAATGTGGGTCACGAGTTTAGGATAAAGAGGGTACCAGTTCCTGAAGAAAGAAGAGAAGCAGCATCTGCAATCAAAAAAGATGGCATCCAGCTGAAACTGGTTTGGCTCAGTGGATAGAGCATCGGCCTGTGGACTGAAAGGTCCCAGGTTTGATTCCAGTCAAGGGCATGTACCTTGGTTGTGGGCACATCCCCAGTGAGAGGTGTGCAGGAGGCAGCTAATAGATGTTTTTAACTCTCTATCCCTCTCCCTTCCTCTCTGTAAAAAATTAATAAAATATTAAAAAAAAAGATGGTATCCATAGGGTCAGCAGAAAAACCAACTTCTCCAGGAACTAAAATGCCTATCCACACACATCACATCAAAAGCCAGAATGCAGGGAAGTCAGAGCAGCTCCAGTTACGTGTGGAATATTATTGAAGAGGGGGAAAGCCCTAATCAGCAATCTTCCAAAGACTGCGTAAACCTGAGTTTAAGCAAATACTAAGGCATTAGCTTCTGCAGAAAGTTTCCCTATACTCAGTGTATCAGATGCAGCAGTGCCTTTCAAAAGCTGTCTAATGTTCAGGGCGGATTTGAGGATACTGCCTTTCTCTGATTTAGAGTTTGCTCATTGTAGAAAATTGAGAAAAAAAATATTTAAGATTGTTATAAAATGGCACCATCTGGAGAAAGCTACATCTCATGTGGTATTAAGCTAAAACATTTCAAAATGTCTTCTGTTTTTCACATTACCCCCTATACTCTTTCCTACAAAACTTCTCAGAACTGGGATGGTGGAGAGTTATCCTGTATACCCCAAAGGTTGAGGGTTTTATCCTCGATTGGGGCACATGTCTGTCTTGTCTCATATCTCTCTCTTCTCTCTCTCTCTTCTGTCTCCCCCCCACCCCCTCTCTCCTTTCTGTCTCTCCTCTCCCCTCTCTCTCTCTCTCTCTCTCTCTCTCTCTCTCTAGTATTTGGTACTAGATAGGATTATCTGGTATGTATTTATTACAGTACATCATCTATAACTTTCTATGTCAAATTTATATATCCAAATTTTTTAAAATTGCTTTTAAGTTGTCTAATAACTATAATGATGAGAAAAAACAACAGAAGTTCCTTCCTATGTGCTAGAGTGTTTTTCTGCTTTTTTGTTTTAACTTTTAAAGTGGCCAAAGAAATAAATGAATTTTCGAGTATCATAGCAGTATTTGTCAGGGGAAAATACCAGCAGCAGCATATTTATAAGGCATGGATTATAGTCTGGAATATTGCAGGGTTTATGAGCTGGTAACTCTCTTCACTACATTAACTGAACTCATTAGCAAAACCAAGTTTTAAGGGCAAGCTTAATTTGTTTCTTTAAATGGGGTTTTAAAACATTGAAACATATTTCAATGATCGCAGTTATTGGCAATTAATCATTTGGTACTTAAGAAAAAGTTATAAATATTCAGTCTGAATTAAAATCCATTGAAGTGAGTTGTAACTCATTTATATAAGAGAAGGAGTGAAACAGTCTGACTTAGTTCAATGATCTCCCAAGGTATAGTTAAACCTCCTTTTAAAAAAAGGCAGTGTAATATTAAAGGGCTGGCATTTCCCTCCTTATGAGGTCCTGGAGAAATATTATTTCCTGGAAGTCAGTGTTAGGTGCTTAGAAAATATTAAAAAGGAGATTCAATTAGAATTAGAAGAATTTGGGGAGGACTTTTCCCTCCAGAAACAGAAGTTTTAATTTCTCATTCAACAGAAGATATGAAAATATTTTCCATGTATTATACTCATTTCCCAATCCTTGGGCTACACATCTCCATAAAAGTTATTTAAATAATCCAGTCTGAAGCTCTTTCTCTAGAAAAATCTCTCTATAGAGCTCCACACTTCCAATTTCTCTCATGTGCTATTAAGCTAAAACATTCCAAACTGTCTTTTGTTTTTCACATTACCCCCTATTCTCTTTCCTACAAAACTTCTCAGAACTGGCATGGTGGAGAGTTATCCTGTATACCCCAAAGGTTGAGGGTTTTATCCCCGGTTGGGGCACATGTCTCTGTCTGTCTCTCCTCTCTCTCTCTCTCTCTCTCTCTCTCTCTCTCTCTCTCTCTCTCTCTCCCCTCCTTCCTCCCTCTCTTCTCCTATCTCTCTCCTCCACACACACACACCTCCTCTCTCCCTCTTTCTCCCCCTTTCTCTAAACATATCCTTGAGTGAGGATTAAATCTGTTCTAAGCAAAACAAACTAATCATCAATTCACTTATTGTGAAGGTCCCATGCCCCACGTGGTTCAGAGGTTAGGCTCTGGAAGGAGCCGCACACAAATGAAAGAGACGAAACAAGAAACAATAATTTGGAAATATTGGGGGACCAGGCAGGAGCCCAGCTCAAAAGGAGGGACTCTACCTGGGCTCTGGCCTCGCCATCCTATTATTCAATTTGGGATACACCTATAGAATGGACTAAACAGTGGGTATACAGCCCTGAGCTTTGCCAGAACTCAAGGGTCACCAGCATTCCGGGGTCCTTGTCCACACCTCTCTGCCAGTGAAGACAATAGGCGGTTTCCCACAACTTATGTGTTAAACTTAGGAGCAGAACATGACTTACATGTCACCATGGAATAAATAGAGGCCATTGTTTTGTTTTTAATTTTCTACAGTTTCTGCTTATATTGCTACTGTGTAACCCATCATGATTAAAGCATCAGCCTTGATACCTTTGAATCTGCTGGGTATTCCACAATGCAGGGAAATTGGTTGGGTCATGATCCGCAATAGCAGATCGCCGGTCTCCTCTTCTATGTCTTCACTTGTATTAGGATGTGGACAATTTAGGTGGGAATGTGGGATGAGTTAATATTGCTTAAGACTAAAAGGTTTCTCTACTTTCTAACTTGTTTTACTTTCTCTAACTTAGCTACATTTCCACTTATAGATGCAGCCAAAACGTTGTCCACAACTCCTCTTGACAAGGTCTTGTTTCAGATAAACCTTAACTAAAAATCATTTCCTGATACTTGCAGGAATTCGAGCAGGCTGGTCAAATGGGAGGCACTGTGCGAGGACCCCCCAGGCTTCCACCAAGGTCAGTGTGGGAAAGCTTTTTAAAAGTAAGAGAGCAGCTAATGCCTCAGAGACTGGACTCACCTTTCCGTCATCAAAACTGAGTGCTGTTGGCCTTAGATATTATTTTACAGATACATTAAACTCACGAATTCACCCAGGCCACCAGCCTACAGTCTGCTCTGACAGCACGTTGTCGAAATGAATCTTTGCTTCTTCTTTGAACTCAATCCCCAAAACTCACAGAACACAAACAGATCTCTATTACTTTTCCTCCAAAAACAAGACTCCTTTCTAGACCTGGAACAACTCCACTTCTGGAATGAACACACACTCATACATAGACATATACACTCACACTCTCATTTTCACACTGTCACCCACTCCCCGTTATGAGGAAACAGCCTGGTTTTGACCTTTCCAAAAGGAGAGAGGCTTTGTAAGCTCAGTGGTGACCTGCCTGCCTGAGTCCCAGGGCTGTTGGAACAAAAAGCTGTGATACTATCAGAAGATATTCCTATGTTAGAAATTATTTTTATCATAGGATTAAGGAAATGTTTTCAAAGTAATGGTTGTCCTAGCTCATTTTCAAAACAATTTTCTTTATATTAATCTAACCTAGAGTTAGAATAGTAATTCTTATAACATGAATGAATATTAGGGTAGTTTGATGTTCCTTTTTCTAATCATGAACTAGACCACATCACGTATACCTGACATCTTGTTATAAGCTTTACATCTCAGACTTTGGTAGAATGTGCTTAGTTTCCTGAAACAGTCATGGCATATTTACGAGCAAATAGGACTTTAGAGAGCTCATGATAGTAAATGCTTGTTTGTCTTGAACTAATGAATCTCTACTACAGGATGAGAGGAAGCTGGAACATCATGACATTTCCTCTAATAATATAATGTTTAATGCAGCAGCCATTTGCTCAGAAATAGCATACCCTGCATGTTTAGGTAATTGTATTGTGCTAGTAGAAAGCTGTGTGTGTGTGTGTGTGTGTGTGTGTGTGTGTGTGTGTATGTATGTATGTTAGGGAAAAACAGAACCTAAATGTTGATCAAACACTGATTCACAGCTTTCACCTTGCCTTTCAGACCTATAAATGGAAAAGTCATAACAGCTAGACAGCCTCCTTCTAGGGGGGCCCCTGAAAGACCACCTCCCCCAAGACTATCTACAACCAGAACAACAAATAAGAAACTACCTTTAAATCGGTCTTCTTCTGACATGGATCTTCAGAAAAAACAAAATAATGTGGCTTCCAGACTCACAAAAACCAAGAGTCAAGTTTTTAAAAGTCAAGATCCGGTGCTACCCCCTCGCCCTAAGCCAGGACACCCTCTCTACAGGAAATACATGGTAAGTTTAGCTTTTAAAATGTTTGTGGTCAAGAGGTTTGTCCTAAAGTAATATATAAGATCCATTATTCTTTAGAAGAAGATGATAATGTAGATGTGGACTTGATCCTTGACCTTAAGAGTTCTTTAGATAAGTAATCCATAATAAAACCTAGGTCTTTAAAGCAGGGTTTTATTAGGAGAAATATAGGAATAGGAGACAGTGCAGACAGGGATTGACGAAACAACAACTCTAAAAAACCTGACCAGTAGGTTATAATGATGGGTTTTAACAAAACCTGACAGATTTTATAGTTTATATCCCTTGTCCACAGAGTAAAATTTAAAATAAAATAGAAAGAAAGGTCTTATTAAGGTGAATAGTTTTTCCCTAATTTTCTCCTTTTATAAACCTAAGTATCATGGGCCATTTAATTTTTACCAATTAGAAGCTTTCATTAGTAATTGGAATAGTTGAGGTAATAGTTTTGTTCTTTTATGAATATTTTTCTCATCATATGACCTTAAACCTTTGTCTTCATTTTCTATACTTAAAAACAGAGTTGATGTGCTCTCACCACTTTGGTTTGGTTAACCTAATAAAATCTAAGACAAATAAAAATAGGGAGCTGTGGGGGTAAAGGGAGGAAGAATGGGAGGTATCTGTAATACTATCAATAATAAAAAGGATATTTAAAAAAAAAAATAGGGAGCCCTGGCCAGTGTGGCTCAGTTGGTTGTGCATCCTCCCATGCACCAAAAGGTCACCTGTCCAGTAAGGGTTGTATAAGAGGCAGCTGATTGATGTTTCCCTCTCTTTTCCTCTCGCTCTGAAATCAATAAAAACATGTTTTAAAAAATAGGGAGATCAGGACTGTTTTTATTTTTAAATTTTTTTTACTGATAGATTTTTAAAGAGAGAAAAAAACACATACTGATTTGCTGTTCCACTTATTTATGCATTCATTGGTTGTTTATTGTATGTGCTCTGACCAGAGATCAAGCCTTGGCTTATTGGGACAACGCTACCCGGCCGGGGCCTGTTTGTACTTTTTAAACAATTGCATGGCAGTAGCTTTTATCAAGAACAGCAGCTAATAATTTTATATAGTGCTACATTTCCATCATTGAGCCAGAAATTATTTTCACTTTAAGCCATATAGGGTTTTATAAAATTTTCCTTGAAAAGTTAAGAAAGATGTAGCATATTCATCTTCATTTAAACTGGTGACATTTTAAATTGCTGAAACCCAGAAGTATTATTTGGGTTAGGTTATTTTAAAATAATAAATAAAAATAATGCCTGATGTATTGTGCACTTATTATGGACCAGTTATTATTCAAAACATATTATGTATGTTAAATAATTCATTTATTCCTCACACCAACCCGGTGAGTTAGATACTACTAAATTATCTCTATTATACAGATGAATAAAATAATACATAGAGCCATTAAGTAACTGCAGGGGTAAAGAGGGAGAAATGTGAAATATCTGTAATGCTATCAACAATAAAAAATATATTTCATTTTATTTATTATTAGAGCCCCAGGACACAGATTTGTGCACCAGTGGGGTCCCTCGGCCTGGCCTGTGGGGATTGGGCCGAAACCAGCTTTCCAACATCCTTTGAGGGATCCCCAGTTGCAAGAGGATGGTTCTCGGATGACACCCCCCCAGAATCGGGCTCTCTCCTTTCTGGTTCCCGGTGTGTCACCTGAGAACCATAGCTGCCAAGTCACTGCAGCTCAGCAGCTCCTGCATTGAACATCTGCCCCTGGTGGTTGTTGTGCATCATAGCTACCAGTTGGATGGTTGGACGGTCAGACAGTCACTTAGGCTTTTATATATATAGGTTATTTTTTATTGATTTCAGAGAGGAAGGGAGAGGCAGAGAGAAAAACATCAATGCTGAGAGAGAATCATTGATTAGCTGCCTCCTGCACACTCCCCACCATGGATCGAGCCTGCAACCTGGGCATGTTTCCTAGGACCCTTCAGTCCACAGGCCAACACTCTATCCACTAATCCAAACCAGCTAGAGCTAAAATAAAAATGGGGAGCAAAGCTGATTAATGGCAGAGCCAGCTTTTGAGCACAGATCAACTGACTGAGCCCATGCTCTTAACCATTATGCCATACTATGGAAATAGCACTTATGGTTTTTAGCATAGCCATGTAATATTAATAAAGCATTTAAAGAATCGAATTAATAATTTAAAATAATAGTATATTAGAGGAGTATGTCTCATTATGAAATAATTTCTTAAATTTCTCATTTTATCCAAGGCTACCCTGCCATTAAGTTGCTAACCAGGAACCTAGGTACATTGGGAGCCCTGGGACTGACATAAATACTAGGAAGCATCAGTACCTAACCCCTCGCACTCTGCATCTTTGCTCCTGAGTGATGGAAGGGCCCAAGCAGCCACCTTTCTTGTTGAAAGTGAGCTTGTATGATCACTTTC
Source organism: Lasiurus cinereus (assembly GCA_011751065.1). Taxonomy (NCBI): domain Eukaryota; kingdom Metazoa; phylum Chordata; class Mammalia; order Chiroptera; family Vespertilionidae; genus Lasiurus; species Lasiurus cinereus. The sequence goes on along the minus strand of JAAGEH010000293.1, from coordinate 30,101,298 downwards.
CCTGGGAATGCCTTTATATTGTAAAGGCCTCCAACCTGTACTCATCAGCCAAAACTGACCATGGCAGGGAACAGAGTGCCCTGGCCAGGGTTGGGTACAGATATAAAAACCATTCTAAAATCAGACAGAGCTCAGTGAACCAGGAAGTGACTGGAGTCAGGCAATGAATTGGGTTTAAGTAGACGCTTTGTAGCAGAGATGCCTTGTAAGATGAAATTCAAGACAAATGAAGGAGTCATTAGCTTGTAGAGGAGCTGCCCGCCCCCACCAGCCTTCAGAAGACAACAGCCACTGAAAACCCTTACTCAAAGGCAGGTCTTTATAGGTGCTGAGCTCTGGTGCCAAGTGTTTATCCTTCAAACACCAGGTAACTTGGTGGACCTTGTCCTATAGAATAGAACTTCCTGGTTCTAGTTGTTAAAGAGAACTTTAGGCCACATTCAGCTATGGGCTCAACTCCACACTCCCAAGGACTCAGTCTCCATGAAAAAAATAGCAGGCTCCACTAAAGCTGGAGCATGAGGAAGTCGAGTAAAGATTTTCCTGGAGAAGTTGTACTTTACACCTTCCAAGTCCCCAAATGACTAGCAATTTATGATGAGGGTTTTTTGATTGTGAATAATCCTTTTATTGGGTTATATTTAAGCTGTCTGTGCCTCATGGGAATGCCAATGAAGACATTGTCTCGAAAAACCTGGGAGAACTCTCTTGTAAGGTAAAATAGAGCTCTTTCTTTACTGACAAATATAAAAAAATTACCAGCCTCTGTTATTACTGCTTTACACATTATTAAATGCTTTAGGCTTCAAAGATTAGAATGTGGGAAGAGTAATAATGTTTTATTAAATAATAATTGCTTCAGAGAGTGGTATTGTACCTTACAGCATGGGGACATACTTGTGCTTCTGAAGCAGGCAGAAAATAATTACTTGGAATGCCAAAAGGGAAAAGACACTGGTAGAGTTCACCTGTCTCAGATGAAGATTATCACCCCACTTGATGAACATCTTAGAAGCAGACCAGATGTAAAGGAATTAATATTATACAGCCCTTATATCACCCGTGGCAGCACATTTCAAAGAACTATTAATTATATCTCATCCTCAGGTTTTATTAGCATTTTCTTAACCAGAGTGAAAATTACAGTAGCATTTTATTCCATTTGAAGAATAAATTACTTCTAAGAGACTTGCCACTGCCTTACTAATCACCTTGATACACAGGGACTACCATGTGTTTTGCCTTCTTCATATCGTGCTGACTTATAGCAACCTGAGCACTCACTCATTAATTTTCAGCTGTGAGAGCCGTTTATTTTTAAACAATATAAAGATGTTTATGAAAGTGCCAGAGATTAGTTTCCTTGCAGAATGGATAATCATTTTAAAGGGGCCCCTATAAATGCTTAGTCTGCCATAAAAAAGCACTTTCCTTGTAAGATTTAAGCTTAGTGTAAACTTCATTTCTCTGATTATAGCTCATAAAATGATGAAATGAAAATGTAGTCCAACAACCTGAAATTACAATTTAAGCCTAACAAATTTGTGGATCCTGGGAGAATACAGAGCATCGAAGTTCATTTGTTTAGCAAGAAAAATGCTATTGAACTATGTTTAGAGATATATTTTTAAAAAGAGCTTCTTAAGTTACCCAGTTAAATTTTAACTGTTATGTAATGTAGCAAACATGAAAAATAATATCCACCAATCATTTAATCCAAGTAAAGTATTTGATTTCCCATTCATTCTAGTTTTCATAATCTAGTACAATTCTTTCTTCTTAGAAGGCAGTTTATGTTTTGAAGTTTGCTGAGAAACTAAAAATTTGTATGGTGGAGAGCAGAGAAAACACATGTTAAGCTCGTTGCAGCTGGGATATTGAAAATTCTAAGTTTAATTTAGAGAACGTTCTATCATTTCCTCTTTGTTTTGATGCAGCATTATCCCTCTGTCACAGTCTTCCTTCCTCTCTGAAAACACACTGAGGGATAACCATGGGAGTTGGGTTGCTAAAATGCTTTTCTTTATGAAAAATAGAAGCTACATATGTAATGCTTTCAACAATAAAGACTTAAGTTTATTTAAAGGGAAAGAGGGAGGAATGGGCTAAAAAGATGAGAATTTATTCGTTTTTAACAGTCCAAATATTTTTCCACATTAAACATGACCTCACTCATCTTGTACCGTAGGCTTGCAAAGTTGGCCTCTGATGGCCAATTACATACATTGATGCTCAAATGAAACCTCATTCAGGTTTCTAGGTTCATGGCTAGCATTACATTTTTTAGAAAATAAATCTTATCTTTTTGAAAGCCTAGTTTTAAGGTAAAGATCTCAGAAAATGTGCTATAATTTCCCCTATCTTAGTAAACAGAAAATATCTGATGCTGTTAGTTGAGGTTGAATCTGCAGATCATGGGAAAAGACTTCTAAGGGAGATTGTTTACCTTGTTGCAAATACAGATTTGAGTTTCAAGGAAATGAGTTTCAATTCACTTCCCACCACCTTAGATAGTTACCTCTAAACTACATTTTTTAAGTGTGTGAAATAAGTATGATAATTCCTCACAGAGTTGTTTTTCGAATTCATATGTTATATGTTCCGTTAATATAAAAGTCCAGCATAGGTAAATCCAGAAAGTAGGTTAGTGGTTGCCTAGGGCTGAGTGGCTGGTGGGGAGTGGAGGTAAATGGAGAGTGGCTGTTAATGGATAGGTTTCTTTTTTTGAGGGGGGATGATAAAAAAAAGTTTTAAACTTAAATTGTGGTGTTGGTTGCACAATTCTGTGAATATAGTAGTAAAACTATGTACACTTTAAATGGGTGAATTTTATATCTGAATTATATCTTGAAAATGTTTTTAAAAATTAAATGAGCTAATTAAGGCATATAAGGTGTTTAACTCAGTGAGTAGCACAGTGAGTGAAAAAGGCTTTTATTATTCATTACCATTAGCAGAGTCATATTAAAAAGAGCTTTAAGTTATATTAGATTTACCTATTGGCATGGTCTGAGTTGTACTGACCCCTAGTGGCCACCTTATTTAGCCTTTTCATCTTGCCCTTCACTTACCAGACCAGACTGATGAGCAACATTCCTAGGGTTATCCATAAACTGAAGTCAGAGGGAAGCTAGTTGGGAAGCACAAGTCATGATCTCTTCTCTCCTATTCTCCCAGGCCTGGTTATATTTAAGTTGTTGGTGTTCATTGGGAGATTCATGTTTGTGTTTTGTGTGGGGTAGACCTCTGATATCATTTATTTCCCAAATGGATAGACATCTAGCCTAATACAATTTATTTACTTATTTCTTACTTTATATACTTGTTTATTTTTCAGGTAGAGTTGACATGCAATATTATTTTCAACCCAGTAATTATTTAACTTAGTGATCATTATGATCAATAATCTCATACCCATCTGACACCATACATAGTTATTAGAATCATTTTACTATATTCCCTATGCTATACGTTACATCCCCATGACTATTTTGTAACAATTTATGCTTTTTTCTAAATGTCTATTTTATTTTATTTTATTTTAGAGAGAATGGGAGACATCAATTGTTGTTCCACCTACTAATGCATTTATTGGTGATTTTTTTTTTTAATCCTTGCCTGAGAATGTTGCAGAAATACTAAGCACACTTCCTAGAGAAAGAAAGGGACCCCGTTTATTAACACTAGTGGACTCCGGGAATAATTTCCAAATCAGAGTGAAGAAACAGGCAGAGGGCTTCATTTTTTATAACCTTCTGGGGTCTTTATCTTGCAAATATGGTTCCACCCCCTTTCGTGGGCTTATAGGAAGGCCTGCAAGTGTTGGGGGGTACCAGGCCATAACCGATTATCTGTCCTGGGGCCAATGATAATGACCTCCCCCACACCTCCACCAGGGCAGTGCATTGTTCACAGTTTTTATGGCCTGACACACCTTGCAAGACCTGTTTCCTCCTCAAGAATATGTTTTTATTGATTTTTAGAGAGGAAAGGGGAAGGAGAGAGAGAAAAAAAAAAAAAAACATCGACATGAGAGAGAAACATCAATTGGTTGCCTCTCATACAGATCCTCATCAGGGATCAAACCCATAACCTAGATATGTGCCCTGATCAGGAATCAAACGTACAGCTTTCCAAAGCACAGGATGACACTCAACCTACTGAGCCACCAGGCCAGAACTCATTGGTTGATTCTAATATGTGCCCTGGCACTGGAACCCTGGGCACAGGGGCCTGGTATGGGGCTGGGACCCCACTCCTCAGGGAAGATCTCTGTAGTGGCAATATCCCTCCCAATTTCTATGTGCTACATGTGGGTGTAGGTTCAGCCCCTTCCACATCTAGATCCCTCCTACCAATCTCAGTGTGGTGGCTTCTTTGTATTATTAGTTATAGGATTTCTGTTCAGGTAAATTATAGGTAGTTCTGAATGTTGGTTGTTCCGTAGTTTAGTTGTATTTTGATGTGGTTGTGGGAGGATGCAATTACCACATAGACCTACACCACCATTTTGATCAGATGTTAGCCTAATACAATTTATTGAGTAGTTATTCTATTTTTCCACAGACATAAATTGGAGGGGGGCGGGGAGATGAAAAACATACATATGCACATATAATAAATTATGTAGATAATTGCTTTTATTTTTTAAGATTTTTAAATTGATTTTTAGAATGAAAGGGAAAAGAAGAGAGAAAAACATCGATGCGAGAGCAAAACATGGATTGGCTGCCTCCCACACGTCCCCACAGGTTATTGAGCCCAAAACCTGGGCATATGTCCTGACCAGGAATCATACCAACAACCTTCTAATGCCTGGGATGATGCCTACATAACTGAGCCACACTGGCCAGGGCATAAATAATTATTTTTTTAAGCCCCTCCGGACTTAAAGTATGTCACAGTTTCTTTCTGTAATCCCTGAAATTCCCGTGATGCTCATTTGTTTAAGGGAAAGTGCTAAGTGTCCCCTAAGAAAATTCCGGTGTTACTTTGGTAAACTCATATAATAAACTGCTATTAGCCATTACTGTCTTGACCTAAATTGGTATTTCAGTTTACCTACCTTGAGAGAATGCAGCATGCCTCCATAGTTGCATTTTGGTTGAAAGAGCAGGTGAGATGTAGAAAAGATCTGAGCAGAGGTGCTGCAAGGTGGAAATGGAGAAGGATCATTATCCACAGTGCAGTCTGATTAACTGGGTACATCATGGCCAGGAAGGGGCAGAGGAGTAGAAGCATGGGGATACCCCAGAGGGGTCAAGAGTTGGATTGAAAGAGACAAAAAAGACATAAAAAATGTCTACATTTATTTTGCAGGTTTGCCAGTATTGAAGAGTTTTAAAATTGTAACTCCAAATAATATTCTTTAACCAAATTTGATGATGATGATGATGATGATAGGAATTATTAGCCTGTTAGTTTATATAAAGAAACTAAGAATAACAACTGCTTGTTAATAAAAAAAAGGTCACTCTTCAACTTTCTCCTCTAGCTAATCTATGGCAGTTGGTTAGATGGTTAGAGAATATTGAATTGTCTTTGCTAACTTACTTAGAATTGTATTGAATAAACCATTCAGATTAAATAGAAAATCTAGGCCAAGCATAGGAGGTAGTGTTGGCTTTTAAATTAGAGAAAGCATTCAGTTAAGTGGCACTAAATGAAATAGATTTTACTTTTGTGAATTATACTTTTGTGGATGTCATTAGCTCTTTTCATTAAAGAGCAAGCATATCAATTGCAGAACTTCCTTCTTTTCCCATCTTAATGAAGATACACTTTTAAGGCTCTGTTCTTAAGATTTAGTCCTTTTCACCGTTTTAGGGAAAAGCTACTCCAGATAGGTAAAGAAATTAAAAAAAAAACACTGCTTCAGGTTAGAATAGGTTCTAATGGAAAAAAAATTGTGAAAGTTCAGCAAGTACATTTTGTTTTAACTCTCATTGTTAAAAAATACTGGAGGATATTATAATTGAGGGTTATTTTCTATTCTCCCCGGGCAAGGACACATGCCTTTAAAACTTGATATTGATTCTCTTATTTGACTCAACTGTATGTTTTGTAACTTGTACTCATATGTCAAGAGGACTCTAGTGAAAGGGGGAAAAATTGGTCTCAGAGAGAATGGAAATCCAGCATCCATCCTAAATACAACCCTGTTTTCCCCTAAAGGATCCAAGCCACTTTCAGAAGCCTGTTGACAGTAGTGCTCCTCATGCTGTCATTCTTCATGATTTTCCAGGAGGTAAGGACATAAATAATAAAGTGGTAGAGCCCTTAGAATCCAGGAGCAGACATCCTCTGTGGGTTAATCTCTTGAGGGCAGCCTTCTTCATTCTCTGCACAACAGAAACCGAGACTGGAGAGGTCATCTTGTCAATCACCCATCTGCAGGAATGGTCAGTTGTACCCAACCATTCCAGAAAGCTTAGCTGCATACCCTTGCTTTTGAAACTCCCCATGAGAGAGAGAGAGAGAGGGTGTTTCTCTACACATGAACAAACAGCAAAATACCTACCAGTTGCAAACTTTTTAACTCTTTCCAAGTAGTGGGTGCCAGTTAATAATTATAGTGACATTATTTCAAATTTAATAAATGAAGTTCTTTTCTCCTAAGAATTGTAAAACCTACACACATAGCTCAACTATTACTTATGAGATAAAAATATAATTTTTAAATCAACTTTTAAATATCTTTTATAGCCAAGACTACAGATAAACTTCTGATTTATTTATAAGTTTATATTATCTACTTGATAGATTTTTATTTTAGTGTGAGCTATACTAAAGAGCTGTAGTATTCCCTTAGATAATATTTTGAGATTGCAATGATTTTTAAGCATGATTAAGAACAATAAGAATATTTTATATCTATAAAACCCTTTCATAATTCAATATGTATTTAGCAAAAGTATTATATTGACATAGTAGAAAACATTGGCCAGCGCAATGTTTGTTTTTTGTGGGTATTTTTAACCATTTCCCATCAGCCAGTGCATAATAAATGTATTTAATTTGATCTTAAGGGAGGAAACTCATAACAGCAATATTAAAAAATATATATTTTTAAGTCAATTCAATTAGTATAATCTGTTCTCAGAGTCAGTAGAACATTCTGCCTTGGTGGACAGAACTAAATACTTTGTGCTCTGCTTTAATCAAATCTGCATGCAACCAGAATAATTTATCATACATAATTATAATTTTATTTTATAGAACAAGTTGGTGATTTGAGTATCACTTCTGGAGAAATTGTTTATCTTCTGGAAAAAATAGATACAGATTGGTACAGAGGGAAATGTAGAAACCAGACTGGGATATTTCCTGCCAACCATGTCAAAGTAATTGTAAGTGAGACATGATTGTTTTAATTGGTCATATGTTCAGTGGGTGCAGCTTGGGAAAAGTAGTCGGAAGCTTAGATTCTTGGGTTCTAGTTCTCTCTCTTCCATTGATTCATTTGGTGTTTGGAAAATTCAAAAAAAATTAAAGTTTTTTCAACTAAATAATGCTTAATTGTTAATATATTGTGGGGTTCTAGAGCTTAATTTCTAAATGCTATCTGAAATCCTAAGGTAAAAAAGCAGTATAGGTCATCTGGTGAATCAGCTATTCTTGGAGGATTGGTAAATATTTAAGAATATATATTAATTATTTGAAAAATTTAGTAAACAATACTCAAAAGGTACAAGATTGTTCTGAAGGAAAGTTCTCTGAGCTAACAGTACCACTTTTCCTTTTCTTTGAAGTGAATTTTGTTTTTGGTTTCTTTCATTTTTTCATTCCATTTATTTCCATAATTTAGAAAAATAGAATTGGGAATACTAAAGCACTTTTATTGGAGGTAGTGGTCCATAAATAGTTTTTTACATGATAATTTCAAATCCAATTGGGAAGAATTATAGTTTTTTACAGGATAATTTCAAATCCGATTGGGAGCATTTTATACTCCTTCGCAGCCTAACTTGTAAAAGCAGACCTATATGGTTGAGCCCTATAAGTGCTAAGCCCAGGTGACTGAAACATGGGGATAAAATATAAAAACTATCACTTTGCTTTGTAACTAAAAGAAGAATATATATGACTCAGTCTCTGATATAACTTGCTGATCCTGGAAAATATCAATAAAACTAGCTTAAATAGTTGATCATTAACAGCTATGAAAGGAGGTTGGGGAGGGGAGGTGTAAAATGATTTTCCATTGCATCAGAGACTTAAAAAAACACAAATATAACAGAGAACCTGTGTTTTTCTAATATAAGTGAGTTTGAGTCTCTTGGATTACAAAATGTGGGCTTTAAAAATTGTCCAGTATAAATATGCCCTGATCCTTTGAAAAAATCCAACCACATTTACTAAATTAATATTAAGAACAATGTTAGTTTTAGCACCCTTCCTCATTTTTCTCCTACCCAATATAACAGTACTTTAAAAAGCACAGTCACGTCACTAAAATAAATTACCCTGAATCTGCCACATTATTGGTTAAGTATTATTTCTAAGCCTGCAAGTTTAAAAAATTGTTTTGAAATTTTGAGCTTTTAGAATTCATTAAGAAGGGCACTGATTTATTTAATATAGATCTCAAAGACTGAATATACTATGGTAAAAAATTTTACTACAACCTAGCTTCACTGAGCCTTGTAAGTGAGGTGTTATATAAAGCGCTTGCCACTTACTAGTTGCGCACTAGGTACTAATTTCTTCCCTATTCACATTAGTGGGGGAAAAATATTCCAGAGTTATGAAAGCAGAGAGAATCTACAAGTTTGATTGAAAGGTTTTATTTTGGGGTCAGAAAGTATTGCAGAATTCTACCAACCCTTTGAATAGGCATAGTAGTGGTGCCAAATGTCTGATGCCTAATCTCTATCTTAAGTCCTCCTCATCTAAAGTTTTCCACTTAGGGGATATGGGATAGAGAAAACCAGTCAGGGTAGAATGATATCAGTGTGCTTATTCCAGCAAATAAAAAAGTGATTGGTTGGTTGTTCAATGAAGGCTGTCTCACAAGTTATGTGTGTGTGTTTTTTTAGAACCAAATTCTGGATTTCTTACCTTTGGCACCTATAGTAACACTTAATCAGTTAAACACCTGTCAAAACTTGTTAATTTCAATCATGTATTTTCTAATTACTTAACCTTAAATTCGTCTTATTAAAATCTGAAAAGAATACAATGGTTGCTTTGATTTATCTTTACTAGATTGATGTTCCAGAAGGAGGAAATGGGAAAAGAGAATCAGTTTCAACTCACTGTGTTAATAAGTAAGTTTTATTTGTGTTCTTTTGCACAAAATACAAAGGAGGTGACCAATCCTATATAATAAAAGCCTAACATGCAAATCAACTAAATGGTGGAACGACCGGTCGCTATGATGCACATTGACCACTAGGGGGCAGATGCTCAACACAGGAGCAGCCCCCTGGCGGTCAGTGTGCTCCCACAGTGGGAGTACCACTCAGCTGACCGGGATAAGCCACTCAGAGGGCAGGTCCACAGCCACTTGGCTGACCAGGATGAGCGGCACTCCCACAGCAGGCCAATCCCTGCAGGCCACGCCCCTCACCAATGCATGAATCCCGTGCACTAGGCCTCTAGTTATACCATAATTACCAAGCTTAAACACTTCAGATACGTGATTATTTATTCGCAGTGTGTCTTTTATGAGGAAAACTCTCCTTGTTTAAAAGCCATAGTGGATTAAAATTCCATGTGCTGGTATAAGCTGACCTAAGCAACTCCTCATATCAGTATAGGACATGTAGACAACACAAGGAGTCCACCTTGCTATTTCCTACCGCCTGGCCATGGCTTGAACAGAGACAGTTTGTCATCCAGTGTAATGTATTTGGGTCATCTGGTATTTATCTCTCAACACATTTTTAGAAGGTTTAAAATTATTGTCATAGGAAGTATTTAACCTTATAGAAATATGAATCCTACAAAAACAGCTAGACATTTTATATTTAGGAGCTAGAAGAAACTAAAAGAAGAGCTAAGTTGGAAGGGTCTTCCTTTATGTGGGAAGACCTTTTCATGAATTAATGTATCTTTCTATGCATCATTGTAACTTTTTTGTATGATTTAAAACACTGCCACAGGGCAACTTTATGTTCCAGTTAAATGAGCAAAATAATAGACTTCACTACTTGCTGAAGACTGTAAACCTGTCTTTGAATAGGTCAGACATACATAGATTCTCCCTGAGAGCTTTAGAAAATAAATGCAAAGGTTATCACAAATAAGAAAACTCCGGATGCCACAGTAGTTGAGTTCTATTTCAGGTTCAAATTGTCCTCCTATTTTTAAGCTGCGTTTAATGTGTCAGCAGGTTGGATCTGAAGTGGGCTCTCACAGACCCTTGGTCCACTACCTGACTTAAATCAGAATCTGATTGGAGCCTGAACCAACCTTTTCTCTTCAGGCATTTGCATCTCCTTCCTGTTTCTATTGAAAATTCCTTTCTAACACCTCAAATGGATGGTTTGGTATTAAATTATGCCTCTAGTAAAACAGTGTTATTTAAAGTCAGAATTGCTGATCATGTAAGGATTGTTCTAATTCTCAGAAATTAAGACTTTTTAAAGGAGATAAAATCATTTTTAAACCAACAGTGTTAAGGATCAAGTATTACAAGATAATGTGCAGAGTTTCTGTTTTATTTGAACCTTCTAATTTTGAAGATCATTCATCTACCTATACAACTCATGATTGATTCAACATTTATTGAGCATTGAGTCTGCCCAGCTGATGCCCATTACATTCTGTCATGGAAGTTTGATGTCTTGCCCTGAGATTCTTAGGGTTAATACCCCTAAACTCAGTGCATTTATAACTGAAAGGGTTCAGACTGAGTCATGAATTACTGTGGTCCAAGAACACAAAGATGTAGAGACTTCCTATGTGAACAGGTTCATATTGAAAGAGTTTTTCATGGAAAAGTTTAAATTATGTCTAGTGTACCATGTTCCATAGTAAACACAGAATATTTATTAAAAGACTGAATGAAGATTTTAAAGCATTTTGAAAAATTGTACTTTCTGGTTTAATCCACAAATTTAATTTTTGTTCAGAGGTCCAAGATGTGGTGCTCAGTTTGAATCTATTGGAGACCAGAAGGATGTGCTAAATTTCTTGGAGGGAGAAAGTATTGTTCTTAATGAGTATGTGAATGAAGAATGGGCTGGAGGAGAACCTCGAGGCAGAACTAGGATTTCCCCTCTTAACCTTGTGGAACTCGTTGAGGATCATCCCACCTCTGGTACAAATGTTTTCAGTGAGTATAGAGAATATCATTTTGTATTATATTCTGTCTTAATTGAAATAAACTAAATAATAGGATAGTACTTGAGCTGCATAACAATTCATATTGCCATATTTTTTAAGATAGAATGAGATATTATTTAAAAATGGTCATTTGTATGGGATAGCTCTTATTGAAATAATCAGAGAGCTAGTATTGGTATTTTAGGTAAATAGCAATAGCTTTTTTATCAGAAATGGCATATGAATAATCATAGACCTTTAAACAGAAATGGGCTCAGGCATATAACTAATGGCATCTTCCTTCACTGTATGAAAAAGGGAAAAAGCCCAGAGAGGACAGTGTCTGGTTAGAATTACAGAGACTGGTCTGCAATCCCAGACTTTTTTTCACTCTCCCCTAAGGTTTTTCTCCAGTACTTCACATTTGAAGTTTTGACTTTTTTTAACATAGGCACAAAGGTACCACTGAAGACCAAAAAAGAAGATTCTGGAGCAAATTCTCAGGTAGGCTGCTTGGATAGATAACTGTAATGAAAGCCAGGTTTCAACTCTGGGAAGGATATTAAAATCATAATTATCAGGAGAGAATGTTATGAAAGCATTTTTTTCAATTTATATAGTAAATGTTTGAAATAAATACAGGGGTGGGCAAAAGCAGATTTATATTGTGAGTACACAAAACACAAAATTCTTGTATCATTATTTATATTATTTGTATTATAACTGTAAACCCACTTTTATTTAGATGGTTGCATATATAGCTCATACAAATGGATTAGAAAGAAATGCAAACCCTGATAGAAAACAGAGGGGAAAACACAATTGGAAAATAAAAAAGATAGATAGTATAAGGGGCTGATATTAAAAAATATTTAACTTTACTATTAATCAAAATGCCAGATCAGCCAAAACTGGTTTGGCTCAGTGGATAGAGCATTAGCCTGTGGATTGAAAGGTCCCAGGTTCGATTCCGGTCAAGGGCATGTACCTTGGTTGCAGGCACATCTCCAGTAGGGGGTATGCAGGAGGCAGCTGATCTATGTCTCTCTCTCATAGATGTTTCTAACTCTATCCCTCTCCCTTCCTCTCTGTAAAAAATCAATAAAATATATATTTTTTAAAAATTTTTAAAAAGCAGGAAAGCTACAAATTTATCACATCTGTCATATAGAATTATATTTATTTCAAAGATAAAAACTTACTGGAAATTTTTATTTCTGAAACTAGATAACAATATAAAGTGTTGGGTTTTTCCCCACCATTTTTTAAGCTCTGTGGAAATAAATCTAGATATATAAAAGCCTAAGTGACTGTTAAGACCGAACAACCAGAACGATTGGTTGACCAGTTGCTATGATGCACACTGACCATCAGGGGGCAGGTACTCAATGCTGAGATTGGGCCTAAACTGGCAGTTGGACATCCCCCTATGGGCTCCTGGATTGCCAGAGGGCACAGGTCAGGCTGAGGGATCTCTCCCCCTCATGCACAAATTCATGCACCGGGCCTCTAATTTCAAATAAAATCTTATATTTCCTATCAAATCTCTGTTTTGTAACAGGATGACAGTCTTTCTGGAGAATGGTGTGAAGCACTTCATAGTTTTACAGCAGAGACCAGTGAGGACTTACCCTTCAGGAGGGGAGAACGGATCCTGATCCTCCAGCAGCTAGACTCTGACTGGTACAAGGGCAGACTGCGAGACAGGGAAGGGATCTTTCCAGCAGTCTTTGTGCGACCCTGCCCAGGTACAACAACTCCAGGAAGTGGCTCTTCTCTCTAAGGGGAGCACAAGATCTTTAAAACGATACATATTTCTTTTCCCTCTGACAAAATCAGTTTAAGTTGTTTACCTTCATTTTAAACAGTTGATTCATAAAGTTTTGTAAGCTCTTCTTCATACCAGGTGTACCGGTTAATAATGCAGATTTTTTTCAATAGATGGAGTTACACATATGTTGATATATATGTGATTTGATATGTATGCTATTTTGTTGTTACTGACAGCAAGCTTCAAAACTTCATATATCAAATTTGCTGAAGGTGTTAAAAATGTCGAATTTCTTGACCAAAAAAAAAGAGCATTTGCGGGAAGTTTTAATTCAGTACTTCATTTTGAAGAAAAGTGCTGCTGAATATTTCAGGAAGCTTATGATGAACATGCTCCATCTCAAGATACTTGTGAATGCTGGTTTAAATGCTTTAAAAGGGATGATTTCGATGTGAAAGACAAAGAACATCCAGGTCAACCAAAAAATGTTGAAGACCAACAATTACAAGCATTATTGGATGAAGATGCATATCAAACTCAGAAACAACTTGCAGAAAGATTAAACATTGCTCAGCAAACAATTTCCAATCGTTTACAAGCAATGGGAAAGATTTTAAAGGAAGGAAAATGGGTGCTACATCAACTGAACGAAAGACAAATGGAAAACCGAAAATTATCAGTAAAATGTTGCTTCAATGGCACAAAAGTCTTTTTGCATCGAATTGTGACTGGAGATGAAAAGTGGATTTATTTTGAGAATCCCAAATGCACAAAATCATGGGTTGATACAAGTTAATCATCAACACCGACTGGTGGGATCAGGAAGGTGTGGCGTATTATGAGCTTCTAAAACCAGGTGAAACTATTAATACTGATCGCTACCAACAACAAATAATCAATTTGAACCATGCTTTGATCGTGAAATGATCAGAAAGTGCTAGAAGACACAGCAGAGTAATTTTGTTTCATGATGACGCACCATCACACACTTCAAAAGCAGTTAAAGACGTGTTAAAAGATCTTGCCTGGAAAGTATTAACACACCCGCTATATTCATCAGACCTTGCTCCTTCAGATTACCACTTCTGATGGATGGCACACGCAATTTCTGAGCAACACTTCAAAACATACGAAGAAGTGGAAAATTGGTTCTCTGAATGATTTGCCTCAAAACAAGAAAAATTCTATTGGGACGGTATCCACAAATTACCTGAAAGATGGGGGGAAATGTGTAGCTAGTGATGGACATTACTTTGAATAAAGCACTTTTATGTTTCTCTTGAAATCATCATGTTTTCTTTGATTACAAAATCCGCATTATTAACTAGTATACCTGGTACTTCATACTTTATTCAAGTCATAGGGGAAAAAGGATAAAAATGCAATCACTTGATAATGGCCAATTTTCCATACTTTTTTTTAGAAACATAAAAATATATTTCTATATTTTTTCCTGCTAAGAGAACATCCTTCATCTTTTTGCAAGTTAAATAAATTCAAAATTAATTGAAAATATTTTGTCCTTGAGATGACAAGGAAGTTTCTTAAAATGTTGGATTTGTGTTTTAGTATGTTCTGTATTTTGGTGTTTCCACAGCTGATATAAAAAGTATGTCTACTTTAGCACTGAAGGGGAGAAAGGCCAAAGCCTTATATGATTTCCATGGGGACAATGAAGATGAGCTTTCCTTCAAGGTCAGAACATGCATTTTTAGTTCCTGTATTAAGCAGCTATAAGTTTTGAAATATCTTCCATCTGGGTGGCATAGTAACCATTTGCCAAGAATGAACATCTCATGCCCTAAATCTAAAGAACAAGATTAGGCAAATATTAGCAAGGCATTTAGATACTCAAATAAAACTGAATTGGCTTGATAGCCCCACAATCACCAACCAAATTCCTTATTCATAGGCCTTGTAACATTAGATTTTAGTAATATTGGAGTTTTCATTGGTAGCCCTAGTAAATGATGACTCTTTACATGGCCATTGTTGCCTGCTATTGTCATATCTATCAAATCAATGGGGAAGTCAGGTACCTGCTACAATTGGCCACTGCACTAGGGCCTCATAAGATACTGAGTCTTAATCCAGAAAATGATCCCAAAAAGTTAAGCTACTTTGCCAAGGGTGGTTTTGTTTTTGTTTTTGTTTTAGAAAATTACAATTTAATCTTACTTGATCAAAGAAGTGCCTCTTTTTTTTTTAAGTAAAAACAAAATATTTTCATGATCCTGTTTGCCCAGTCCATAGTTGGACCATAGTCAGAGGAAAGCCACCTTGGTAATACTTAGGGACTGTGTCAGAGGAAGAAGGAAGGGTAAGGTTAGTAATCATTGCTCTCAGAAGAGCCTGTGTCAGACAGCAGCAAATTTTCCATCATTGGAGATATTTAGAGAGCTAAGATGCCACAAAAAGAATGAGAGCATCAAGGAGTAATTGGACACGATGTGTTTTAAAACAGTGGGTGCCCAAAGAAGATTTTCACCTGTCTATAACAAAAAGAGGAAAACTAGGTGATACTGGGTATGTATAGGCTTTTGGGGGGGCAGGGTAAAAGGGGTAGGCTGAGATATGTCAGTTATAAGGATATTAACTTTACTATTTTGTAATGAGGTGCCCCTTCTGAGAATTTATCTTTTCATATTAAAATGTCATTTCTATGATAAAATATTGTTAGTAAATTATAGATATTTTTATGCAAAATTATGATTCAGTAACCCTATACCTATCTATATATTTATTTATTCCTTGGTTCTTAAACTACAAATGTTTGGAAGGTAAGTTCTGTTGCCCCAGTAGCTCAAAATTCATTCTTTTTATCTTTACAAGAATGTTACTTTAAGTAAACAATCTAGATTAAAAAATTTTGGATGTTATTTTGGCATTCATTTAAGTTATGGCATATCAATAACAATTCACAGAGTCTTTCAGCAAACAGGTGGTCACTCTTGCCAGTGTTGGTATGTGGTATGTCAGCCCATATACCAAAGGGCATGGGTTTGATTCCAGTCAAGGGCACATATCTGGGTTGCAAGGTTGTCCCCAGCCCTGGTCAGGGCACTTGTGGGAGGCACCCAATCCATGTGTCTCTTTCACATCAATATTTCTCTCTTTCTTCCCTCCTCCCTTTTACGCTCTCTAAAAATTAGTAGAAAAATATCATTGGATGAGGATTAACAAACAATAAAGAAAGAAAATAGATGGTCATTGTTTTACAATCCAAGCAAGATAGTTCTAGAGGTTTGAGTTAAGGGATTCTGCACTGCCTTCAGTATTGACCATTAATATTTTAATAAATATCCACAAAATATTTGTAGATAAAGCTTTTTTAAAAGTGTGCTAGCCCTCACAAAATTGACATACTATGTTATATGGAACAGAGCTAAGACAAATAGTTTTAATCAGCCATTACGTTATAATTTAGGAACCGGAAGGAACTTTTTATAACATTGAGTAGCCCAAAATTTTACAGATTTTAGCAGAGTAAATTAATGACATTTGATAGTCAGAATTTTTCCTTTCCATTTTCCATAAAGAAATGCCTTAAATCATTTTTTCAGAGGGCTATGTACTAGGACTACAAATAAATCCATTTAGCCTGATAGTCTTTCAGATAGCCAGGGTAATTTTGGAGCATTATAGAATCTTAAACCCAGATTCTAAGAAATGGTTAGAAACAATAAAGAACAAAATAGTTCAGGAGATAATTTCAAAAATTATGTCATCGGTTGAGGAGTTATAATTTACACATGAATAAGATACACAGTCCCTTTGACTGTGCTGATGAGAATAAATCAGTGTTCTGGGTCAGTGATGCTCTTTAAGACAGGAAAGAATGCAAATTTGCTATTGAGGCCAGGGAGGATGGAATAAACCAAATGGCGGAGAATACCGTTATATGGAAGAGTAAATGTACAGTACAAAATGCTCAGGATGTGGAAAAAAGACAATTACAGTAAAAGCCTTTTTGAGTAAAGAGTCTGCTGTAAAATGTGGTGGCCATGTTGCCTGATGGTTAGCAATAAGGGCCCTGAAATCACACTAGATTTGAGTCCTGTCCCTATCACTAATTAACTGGACATGGGACACTGAGCAAATTACTTAATCTCTCTAAGTTTAAATTTTCTTTTCTTTAACTGGATAAAAATCATACACCTATGGATGAGGTCAATGGGAGGGAGGTAAGGGCAGAAGGAAGGGTGGGAGTTGGGTGGAGGGGTGCTATGGAGGGGAAAAAAGAGAAACAAATGTAATCTGAATAATAAAGATTTAATTTAAAAAAAATTTCCTTTTCTTTAAATTAAGGAAATCTATACAAATATCTCTCTATGACTGCTCTGTTGTATATATGAATTAATGCCTATAAAGTACATAAAATAGGACAACACATACAGAGTAAGCACATGACTTACTCGTCTCCAAATCTTTGCTTCCCCAGCTCCTCTAATGAAATAGCAACCCATCCCACACTTTCTTTCTCTGCCAGCTTATTTGTCTCCCCACTCTAGAATAACAGTGTCTGAAACATAGTGTGTGCTGAATAAATCATTGTTAGGGGAGTGAGGGGTGTGTATGTGTGTGTATATATTATTGTTAGTAAATTATATACACACATACAAATACATATATATGATAGCTGGTATTGTTATTTATTAAAGAAGAATTTAAATTAGGAGTGAATTTAGGGGGCACAAAATACAGCAGAAAAATAAAAGGGCAACAAGGGTGACAATAGCAAAGGAATAGCATCATTGGGTATAGATTATCTTTGTGGTATATTATTTCTTTTTAAATATATTTTATTGATTTTTTACAGAGAGAAAGGGAGAGGAATAGAGAGTCAGAAACATCCATGAGAGAGAGACATCAATTAGCCGCCTCCTGCACGCCCCCTACTGGGAATGTGCCCGAAACCAGGATACATGCCCTTGACCGGAGTCGAACCTGGGACCCTTCAGTCCGCAGGCCGACGCTCTATATGTGATATATTATTTAATCCTGTTGGCAAGTCAGAGAATACATGCCTCTCTAGATACTGCCTAGCATGCTTGTACTCAACTGACACTAATAATTATTTCCAATTCCTATCTTCTTTTAGGCTGGAGATACAATTACAGAGCTGGAATCTGTAGACGATGACTGGATGAGTGGAGAACTAATGGGAAAATCTGGAATATTTCCCAAAAACTATGTTCAGGTTTTATAACTCGGCTAAAGGTGAAGCTTGACTGACCTATCACTCTGACTATCAGATATGGTTTTTTTGCACTATTTTGTAAACTGAAAGAAATATCTATGCTGTAATGGTACACTAGAATTTTCTGAAAGCAAAAAAATGTCTGGATTTCATCACAGTAGAAACATACACATGAAAACCAATGAGCAAGTATTCTACCAAGGAAAACATCAGCAGAATGAGCAAGACAGTTAAACACGTCCCCCAGAGAAAGTGCCTGGTGACATAGCAGCACAAGGAGGCCTACACGCAAAAGCTGTGCTTCAACATCTATTTTCATCAGCAAAAGTCAATTATACATGCTGCTGCTGCTTTTTTTTTTTTTTTTACTTTAGTTTAAAAAGAGGACATTCAATATTCTACATGGTTGGTAATCTAAATTTCATTTGTGATAATCAAATTAATTCTAACAGCTTGAGTGCATTTTTCTTATTATCAGGCAAATCCTTGCTTCAGGAGGGGGTAGTTTATTAACTAGTTGGAGCCTGTGTAAGAACGTGGTGAATCAGCTCATGCTCACCAAATGCTTCTGGTGTTAATAAGTATTTCCCCTTTGTCCAAGAATTTGAAGGGGATTAAAATTTGAAGCATCTTAGTGAAATGAACCAAAACCATCCTGAGATGCCTTGCTAATATGACTAACCCTTCCACATATTTGCTGTACTTACTTCTTTCCTCCATTTATACTTTATACAGCGTTGTTATAAGGCACATTTTCTGAATCTGCAATCATTCTTTTTAACAATTACTGGTACCCAAAGAAAAATTCATTTTCTTTGTGTTACCCCAGTAATATATAAAAGCTGTGTCTTGTTATAGTGATACATTATGAATCACCTTATCTCAAATACAGAGTAACTGTTAAGATGAAAAACAATGCCAAGCCCCACAGCTCATTTCTTCCCAATATAATCAAATGAAAAATAATTTAAGGCTGAAGGCTGATACTTCTGTGTTTTTGTTTTTTTCCCCAGCTCATCCCTTCACAATTATTAGAGTAAATAAAAAAATTTTAAAAACACACTTTCCTGCTATATCCACTGTTGTGCATGTCAAGCTTCAGATAAAAGCAGTTCTTTATGCAACTGAATCAATTCAGTTTAAAGCCAAATAGGTTATAGACAATCCTCCAGACAGATCAGTGGAATAGAATTTCATTGGAAATGGGAAACACTTTCCCAACAATGTTCATGACTCTTTAATTTTTAAGAAGAATTTCATCTACAGGGCCACTTTTTAGCTTTTATTATTATTTCCCATTGTCCAGAAAGTTAGGCAGCTAATGGGCAAACATGAGATGGTGTTTTCTAAGAGAAGAGTTATTTACTTCGTCTTTGATTAAAAGTCATCTGCCAGTTATGTGGTTATAATTGATATGGGGGCTATTTCTTCTACATGTTTTGGGTAAAGAAGACAATATAAAGAAAACTCGTATCAAATTTTACTCCAGTAATTTGAAGAGAAATGGAACTTAAAGCATTATCCCCATTAAATTCCTATTTACAGCCAACTGTATAAGAAGAAGTAGGGTATGTATCTGGAAAAGGACATGAGGTATACATATTTGCCTATGTAATTTTAACATCTTACATTAAAAATCATGGAAACTTCGCTTTATTGGAGAAAAATATCCTCTTAAATTTTGGCAGTCAGCAGAATGATAAGTGCAATAGTTGTAAATCTACTTGACATAATAAACTGAACTTTTCAAAGTCTTTTCTCAGATGATTATTTTTCAAGAATGGAAATGGTATCTTCTCTTTATGAATCCAGCTCTTTGCTCAATATAATACCAATAAAGGTTGATTGTTTAGTTGGATGGGGAACTTATATAGCAATACCATCTTAGATACACTGAGATCTAATATCTTTCTTCCTTAATTTGTTGGCAAAATTCTTTATTGAAACCAAAACTTGCAGTTTTTATGTCATTTCACTTTGTCATGCTACAGTTTTTGCTTGTCATTTATTATTCACTCAAGTGACAAGACAAAATATAGCTTAGTACAGGTTTTCAAAGATACTTTCTTATTCTGTATATTAATTCAGCATAATTTTATAGTTTGTGAATTTCATAGAAGAAAAATAGCAATGTATTATTTGGAGCGGGGGGGTTTAAGTGAAAAACTTGATATTGTTCACCCAAGCCTCCTCCAAGTATAATTTCCAAATCTTTTTAATTTTTATTAAAACTAGAGAATTCATTTAACATATTATTCTTACTCTTTGATTACCTGTTTAAACACAAAAAGACAGATTTCATTAAAAGATGCCCTTGCCTACATAGCTGGAGGGGTAATATAATCTTTCATTATGTTCATGGAAAACAAAGGTTTTGAATACAATTTGAAATATTGCAAGTATCAGTGCATTCATCATCATTAGAACTAGTATTTTTAAAATTTTTCTTTTTATATAGGATTTTTATACATCAGTATTCTTAATAATTCATTTTTATTCAGTATCTTTGCGTAGGTAAATATATCTAAAAAAATACGATAGCTATATGAGCATAGTATAATGAGATATTTGGTATAGTCCTTAATGATTTATTCCTTTTAATTAATGTCAGATGCATATGGGCCATGCATATGACTTATAACTCACTGCCATTTTGAATGCCATTGAATGAACTCTTAACAGTGAATTTTTCCGGAATAGGAAATCATTTTCTAACCTGTGCCTTTTACTGTAATTATATGGGGGGGGGGGGGGGGCCGAGAGATACAAAGCCTATCTCAGAACAACAGCACCATCTAGGGGCCTCTTACCTAATGGCAAGTTCATCCTGTTCTATACCAGAGGACAGCCTGCAGACCAGAGCTAGACCTGCAGAGGTTAAATGATTTGCCTAAGGCCATACAGGTATTGGCAGAACCTAAAGCAAAACCTAGCTCCACTGATTTACCAATTCAGTACTTTATCCATTTGATGTGCTGAAGTGATACATTTCTCTTTAGCAGTTAAACAAGTATAATTGATCTGTTTTATTGGCCTGTACACCTTTAACTTCTTAGATATAATAGGACTAGAACAAGTTACAATGAATAAATTAATGCCTTCAATTTCATTCAAGAACATTCCTGTTCAGCTTCTCAGTTCTAAATATAGTTTATATTTACACTAGAGGTTGGTGCACAGATGCATGCACCAGTGGGGTCCCTCAGCCTGGCCTGAGTCCTCTCACAATCTGAGACCCCTCAGGGGATGTAGTAGTATATAAAGCTGCAGGAGCTGGGGGCAGTCCAAGCCCAGGCCAGGTGCCACACTGCTCCTGCTCATCTGGCCCCGCTGTGCCTGACACCACCACCACTCAGTAGCACTGCTGCAGAGGCGGGAGAGGCTGATACCGCTGCAGTTGCACTTGACAGTTGTGAGCCCGTCGTCTGGCACCCATCACTCCCACTGTGGGAGCTCACTGACCACCAGGGGGCAGCTCCTGTGTTGAGCGTCTGCCCCTTGGTGGACAGTGCACATCATAGCGACCAGTTGACCAGTTGTTTGGTCATTTGATTGCTTAGGCCCAGTGCATGAAATTTGTGAATGGGGGAAGGGAGTGTCCCTCAGCCCAGCCTGCACCCTCTCCAATTTGGGACCCCTTGAGGGATGTCTGACTGCCCTTTAGGCCTGATCCCACCTGGCCATCAGACATCCCTCTCACAATTCAGAACTACTGCCTCCCAACTGCTCACCTGCCTGCCTTCCTGGTTGCCCCTAACCTCTTCTGCCTGCCAGCTTGATCACCCCCTAACCACTCCCCTGCCAGCCTGATTGATACCTGTTTCCCTGCCAGCCTGTTTGCCTCTAACTGCCCTCCCATGCAAGCCTAGTCACCCCTAACTGCCCTCCCCTGCAGGCCTGGTTTCCCCCAATTGCCTTCCCCTACTGGCCTGATTAACCCACAACTGCCCTTCTTTGCAGGCCTGGTCCCTCCCAATTGCCCTCCCCTGCTGGCCATCTTGTGGTGGCAACCTTGTGTCCACATGGGGGCAGGATCTTTGACCACATGGGGTCAGCCATCTTGTGTGTTGGAGTGATGGTCAATCTGAATATTACTCTTTTATTAGATAGGATGGAGGCCTGGTGCATGGGTGGGGGCCAGCTGGTTTGTCCTGAAGGGTGTCCCAGATCAGGGTGGGGGTTCCCTTGGGGTGTGGGATAGCCTGGGCAAGGGGCCTGTGGTGGTCTGCAGGATGGCCACACCCCAGCGACCCAAGTGGAGACCCTCATTTCGGATTTACTTATCTTTTATAATTGAAACTTTGTGGCCTTGAGTGGAGACCTGGGCCCACCAGGGTGTGTGGGCTCCATCGCTGGGGAAACCCAAGCCTCCCTCCTGCTCTTTCTGTGGCCACAGCCATCTTGGTTGGGGTTAATTTGCATAATCACTCCTGAATGGCTGTGGGCATAGCAGAGTGATGGTTAATTTGCATATTACTATTTTATTATATAGGATTACCTAGAAAATCAAACATGCCCTGCTGGCATGGCTGTGTTTGAGGGTCAACCTGTGAACCAAGAGGTCACGGTTTGTTTCCCAGTCAGGGCACATGCCCAGGTTGCAGGCTAGATTACCAATGGGGGGATGTGCAGGAGGTAACTGATCATAGATGTTTGTTTTTTGTTTGTTTGTTTTTTGGTTAATCCTCACCTGAAGCTATTTCCCATTGATTTTAGAGAGTGGGGAGGAGGGTAAGACACATGGAGAGAAACATCGATGTGAGGCACACATTGATTGGTTGTCTCCTGCAAATGCCCCAAATGGGGCCAGAGAGATCGAGCCTGCAACCCAGGTAAACCCAGTCAAAGGGCTGACACTCTAACCACTGAGCAATGGGCCAGAGCCACCATTGATATTTCTATTTCTCTTCCTTTCTCTCTAAAATCAATTTAAAAATACACTTTTTAAAAAAGAGCTGCCCATTGTCCAAAGTGGTTTTACCATTTTATACCTCACTGTTAATGTTTCAGTTCGTTACTCCATATCCTTACCAACATTTTGTCAGTCTATTTGTATTATCAGTTTCCACCACTGTGGTTATATTTTCATACGACACAATTATAGTACTGCAAATAAACTTCTAAGAGCTAATGACACCTGCAATAATTCTTTTGACTTCATGTTCTTAGTAAAAGGAAGCTATCCTTTATTACTTTCACACTTACATTGCTTATCACATTATATCCAGTAAAGAATTACCCATTGGTATGACTAGAATTACATTAAGGAGTTATATAAATTTAGAGTTAATGACTGGTTGTTTCCTCTTTAATAAATCATTTTTTAAAAAATATTTTGATTTCAGAAAGAGGGAGAAGTAGAAATGTCAGAGACAGAAATCATTGATCAGCTGCCTCCTGTATGCCCCCCAATAGGAATTGAGCCAGCAACCCAGGCAAGTGTCCTGACTGGCAACCCAACCAATTATGACCTCCTGGTTCATAAGTCAATACTCAAACCACTGAGAAATACTGACGGGGCAAGAAATCATGAGTGCCCACCTTAGCATGTGTATTATTTTTTGTCATTTTGGATACATGCCAAAATGTTTTTTCAAAATAATTGGGGAGGGGGTGTCAGGAAATGGGCCATTTGGACATTTTATCCAACTTAGCTTAAAAAGTCAGCCTGCTAGTTTCATGGATCCTGGCAAGACACGAGACTCAAAAAGGACTTTACTGTTCATTGCAAATAATGAGCAGTAATCAGAGCTTCAAGCTCATTTGTTTCCCTTCCCCTCAAGTCCCACAGAAGTGATGCAAAGGGCCCATCACAGTAGGTTGCATTACAGAAAAGGTACACTAAGATGTACCACTATTAAGTGGAAACAAGTCTGCTCTTTTTCCAGAGGGAGACATTACCTCATCTCTCAAGGTCTCATGTGGACGCAAATATAACCAAGAAATAGCCCAGCTAAAGAGCTGTCAAGAGAATTGTAGTTACAAGAGCATACAGGGACACAAGATCTATAGCGGACTGCTACTCACAATTTACTTCTTTGCTTGACACATTCTTGGCCAAACTAGAATCCTATATAATAAAAGCCTACCATGCAAATTGTCCCCTCAGGCAGTCGTTCAACCTGGTTTGACAACTTGCTATGATGTACACTGACCACCAGGGGGTGGCACCAAACATGGCAGACTGCAATGCGCTGAAACCTCTTGCCCACCCTCTTGGGGGCAGGGATGATGGGGACAGAGGTGCAGTGAGAGTGCCAAGCTTGCTCGCACTCTCCCTATTATCTTCTCCCAGGGCACAAGGGCTCACACACCAAGTCCCCCCACTAAAGTGCTGGGCACCCACAAGGAACCTGCCACACAACACAGCCTCTTCTGAATGAGCTGGGCCGCAGCCCGACCACAGGGGCCTGCCAGGCTCCCTATGGGTTTGTGCAGGAGCCAGTCTACAAGGTTGGCCTGGAGTATGCTGCCCAAAGGGCTTTCATGCAGGGCCACAGGGTGGCCAAGGCCCACACTGCACCCTGGCCTGCAGCATCTAGCTGTGCTCACTGCCATTTCTGGTAACAACTTGCACACTATGACTCAGAGAGTGGGGACATACAGGGGGATCAGAGGTTAACTGGGACCTACCCTTCCACACCAGATGCTTGTGCTTCAATCGCTGGCCAGGCTTAGGGATCACACCCATACACAAACTTTGTGTACTGGGTCTCTAATTTTTACACATGCTCCCCCATCACTGATTATTCTAATAAGGTTATAATCTCATACATTAAAGCTATTATCTATTAAGATTCAAAGTATCAGATATAGCCAACTTGTAGCATTGACCTTATTCTCTTCAGATTCCCAGACTGTGAACAAATCCAAGGGGGTGGAGAAGCAGTAGTTCTGCCTATGTATTCTAAGCCCAGACTATTCATTACTGGTGAGTTTAAACTGATCTGCTAATTCTTGGAGTTGTCAATAGATGGGCTAGAAAGTCTCCAGAGATAAGAGGCATCTTGTGACCCATTTTCTCCCACATAAGGGCACAGGTCACTTTCAATTGAGTACTGGTAAATGTCCAAGGACTTAACCTAGGTCTGAGAATGAACTAGCAAAGGAGTAGCCAGTAATGTGAGAAAAACTTAAAGAGGTGAGATTTTGAAGGACAGTTACAAACTGGAGGTTATCAACTACCAAATATCACTTAATAGAGGGCAAGCCAAGTAAAATGAAAGGCCAAGAATGAAACACTGGACTTAGCAACAAAGGCAATGGTAATCCTGACAACAGCTTCCTTGGAGTGGTGTGGAAGAGAGCACAAATGCAGCAGATTCAAGAAAAAAAGTAGATACAAAAAGCATGGTTAACTCTTGGCTTTGCTGTAAGGGGTTTTGTAGAAGGAATACTGACAAAGGTGAGAATTGCTGGAGCAAGGAGCTTAATTAAGCAGGAGGAAGGGAAATCTGACATTCAAATGCGATAGTGGTCTAAAAAATTCAGTTAAGGCAGAAAACATACACACACCCATAAATGACAAGGTGGAAGTCATAGGAATCATCTGAGTGCAAAAAAGAGGAGGGGAGGGTACAGAACAGACTGAGTAGAGGAATAACTACTCAATAGTGGACTACATGAAATGGCAATACACCAGTAATCAATTTCTCTAGCCGAGTTCAGCTTCACAGTGCATGTGCACAATGGGGCACTTTAAAGCTATAGTAAAGAGAGCGCATTTGGGTTTAAAAACAAAAAACTAAAAGCCAATTGGTCAGTCGGTCACAGAGGTTCTCACAAGGAACCTCTGGGCATCAGCATTACATGAAAGCTTCAGGAGTCTAGGGGCAGGGCCCTGCAATGTTTTAACAAGCTTTCCAGATGGTTTTAAACCCATCAAAACTCAACCATGTTAAGAAACTGTTCTTTTGCTAAAACCGGTTTGGCTCAGTGGATAGAGCGTCGGCCTGGGGACTGCAAGGTCCCAGGTTCGATTCTGGTCAAGGGCATGTATCTTGGTTTCGGGCACATCCCCAGTGGGGGGTGTGCAGATGTCTCTGTCATCGATGTTTCTGACTTTCTATCCCTCTCCCTTCCTCTCTGTAAAAAATCAATAAAATAAAATAAAAACTGTTCTTTTATCATCCATCTCTAACACCTCCACATAACTACAGTTTAAAATAATCACTATCCTATCTTAGCTACGTAGAGAAATAAAATCTACAGAATAGCACAGAAAAGTTCACATTACTCTCAATTCAGAACTTAAGTCACCAAGCTGTAAGATTATCTTTTTTAAATGATCAGAAATAAAATATCACAAATATTTTTTTTTATTTGTCACCATTATATGTCTGAATTTTAAACAGATTCTTGGACTGGAGGCTCATATCCATCAGCTCGTTCAACTTTAGCACCTGTCTCATCCCCAGTAGCTTTTCCAGAACTGCTGCCTTCACCATGAAGCTCCATGAGTTTTCCCACTAAAAGGGAAGAAAAAAATTGTTATAGCATACCATATCTTAAAACTGGTCCTTCAATACTGTGTCGATATGACAGAAAAAAAGCCATTATCTTGCCATCCAAAAAAACAAACACCAAAAAATGCTGTTTGCCCACATGTTTTTCAGGGATTTAGTGTTTTACTTACATTCAAACTTGGGCTTCTTCAGCATTTTGACTTTTCTAACAAAGACATCATGGAGCGGATAAATAGATTGGCAAGCCTTTTCTATGTCTTTTCCTATGCTGTCTGGAATCCTGCAAACCAGTAACAATAGATTAGAATCAATCTACATGTTAATCCACATTTGAGCCTTCTGAGTCCAAGCCTTATGCCTTTTTCATTATACCTTCTTAGCCAACTGCATGGGAACATCAGAAAAATGTTTTACGTTTTATCACTGGACATCATTTGGGACCGAAACATTTTGTCATCACTTATTCCCATACATTACTGGTTGTGGAAGGCTTTATCTATTCCAGTGGTCGGTAAACTGCAGCTTGAGAGCCACATGCAGTTCTTTGGCCCCTTGAGTGTGGCTCTTGTGTGGGCGCGCACGTACAGTGTGATTGAGAGGTCGTGGCCTATGCACAGAAGTCGGTTTTCAGCTTTCAAAAGAAATTTCAATTGTTGTACTGTTGATATTTGGCTCTGTTGACTAATGAGTTTGCTGACCACTGGTCTATTCAGTGTATTTTCTAAGGCAAACATGAAGTAGCTTCTTACAAAAAAAGGATAAACCAAATCACATTTACTGAGCACTTAGCATGCTTTCATTTCAAGGGATATAGCTAGATTGTTTTACAGAGAGAAACACAGGTTTGATTCTACCTTATCCTATACCAGTATGCTTTCCTTCATCTGAGGTTTAATCAGAGATTAAAGGTTGTTTTGTGTGATGAAAAAGAAACTTACAATTTATTGACCACTTCTTTCAAGTCATTTGTCTGCACCTCTCGGGTCATGATTTCCATCATTTTCTTCCGGATTTGGCGAACCTGCTGATGCTGAGCATAAGAGGTCTTCCGAATCTGATTATTACGTTTTTTAGTAAAACCAACACAGAAGAGACGAAGCAAATAACCATCGGTAGTCTTGACATCGACATGAGCTTCAATCATGGTCTAGTGAAAAAAAGATACTGTCAGATATACAAGCTTTAATGTGATCAACTTTCATCCCTCAGATTCTTACAAAAAAGCTGGAAGGTCAAGTATTCACTATACAATATCAAATACAAGCATATAAGATTTCCAGAATTATCTTCCTTGAAATGAACTTACCAAATTTCTTACTATCCTTCATATCCAGGTAAGTAAGTCCTCTCAACAGTCCCCTCTCCTCTTTCCTCTCTATTTGCACCATTACTGGCAATAGCACCCACCCCCCATGCTTTTTACAAATACATGACAGTCTTTAACATTCTTTCCCTCAACTCAATCAGCTGTACAACTCTGCAACACAAGAGAAAAATAAGTTTTGTGAGACTCTATAATATGGATATCTACATTTATTCCATCTTTTAATAAACAGTGTTCTGAATAAGTAAAATATTAACACTAAATGAACATACTTTTAAATGTCCTGTTCTAAACTAAAATCATGCTAAGGATTCAATTTCACTGCTAAAGTACAATTTAAAAATCCATTAGTAATATTACTGCCTAAATTTAAAAATAAAAAACTGAATCACCTCTTCTGCATTTTATAATTATACCTTGGTTTTAAAAAATAAATATAATACAATGACAGCAAAAAGACCTTAAAATATTCCCTTAATGCAGCCATATAACCTTAGAAAACTGTCAGAAATAAGCGATAATGGTATAATCAGCATGTATCATCTGAGACCAAAACATTTTGTCATCATTCATTCCCACATACAAAATATCCCCAAACTGGTTAGCCAGAGGCATCTGAATCAATGCAATCATTTCCTATAATATACTAACATTTACTAAATGCTTTGTGTGTCAAGCTCTATACTAAATGTGGAATTCATCCTAACTCCACGACAAGACACTCTTACCTACATTTTAGAAATAAAGAAATTAATGCTTAGCAAGCTTTAAGTTACTTGCCAAAGAGAACACAACTGGGAGATGGAGCCAAGATTTCAACTCCACACTAGAGGCTAGGCTACTCCTATCGTGCTATATTGCCAGAGGTAATCAAGACTAGCCCAACCACCCTATCACTTTAAAATCCACTAGGTTTTGAGGTCCAAAGATGTTCTGAAGACAGGCAAAACTAAAAACCTGGAAATAATTTGTGCAGCAAAAAAGCCCACACTAATCCAATGTTATATCTTGAACTCAATTTAAATAAATAGGATGGCTTGCTCACTGCTGTTGCTCAAATTCGGGTGCCAAAGTACAAAATAAGCAAGAAAATATCAAGGTTTTAAAGTGAAATTTAAACCTCAACTGTATGATATGCTCCTTGCTGTAATGACATCATGATTCTGAGGAACTTGTGTTCTCACCTGCCACTTCTTGACCATGGAGCACATTTTGTCACGGGTAAGATCCATGCCATGGAAATTGGTCAGGCAGTTTTTGCCCTGAACATCCTCAGTAATTAGCTTGAATTTTCTAAATGCAACTTCATCGTTCTGCAGATCAGCTAGGCTCACTTCAAATACACGACCCTTGAGACCATCAGATGCAATTTCTATGAAACAAGAATTAATTCTTTACCAACTACATAAGCAGTTAAGCCAACAAAGATAAGGTTCATGCATAAAGTTAAGCTCAGAAAGTTAATGGCAAATTATATAAACACCTTAATTTTGCTCACCAAACCCACATGGACAGCAATGACTTATTGACAAGGCCCCGTTAAAAGCTCAAAACTAACGCATGCACGCTTTCTCCAAAATTCTAAAATTTTGTTTCTACAAGTATCGTCCCCCAACACAAGCACAACAAACAGGGGCGGCCAAAGCTGCAAACAAGGGTTGCCATTTCTGTATCAAGCCTCCCTTCCCCAGGACCTATCGACCAATTTGGAAAAAAGTCAAAAACCAAGAATAAGATATACTCACTAGTTCCTTGAGTTCTCGTAACCAGCGTTTTCCCAATATTCCTGATATTGAACATAGCTGGTGCTTTCACATCATACCAATCTTTCTTAGAAAATGGATCAACCCTGTATTTGGGGGGTGGGAAAAAAAAAAAACCCTCAAGATTTATCACAGATCACAAAAAGTCTTGACTTTTTTTACTTGCCTCATGCGAATGACTTTGAAAGGCTACCTAACCGGCCCGTAAACACCGCAGCGCACGGTTCTGCCCCTCAGTGAGGTGCAGGGCACAGGCCGGCCAGGCTCTTCCAAGGTCCGTCTCTACGCCACCAATCAATGCACCCACTCCCCCCCGCTGTCGGTCCTGCCACCACACAACAGGCGGCACTGCCCCCAACACTCCTCCTGCAGGTCTCCTGAACTTCACTGGCACAGGAAGACACCCCGTTGGTAACCCCGGCTCTTTCAAAGAGCCCGCCTGGAGGGTTCCGGTGCCGCCCGGCCCAATCAGAGGCGCGGCGGCGGTCCTGGGTGGCCACGGGTGCCTTTCTCAACTCCGGCTCTTGGAGCGGCATCCACTACCTGCGGAACTTAAGCGGCCCCGTGAGCCCACATACGGAACACGCCAGCCCCCGAGTTCATGACAGCCCCCCGGCTCCAAGGGGCACGCACAGGCCCTGACGCCCGGGGGGGGGGGGGGGGGGGAAGACAACCGGCCCGCCGCGACACTGCACCCACATCTGCCAGGCCGCGGTTGGGAGTTTACCAACCCGGCACGGCCAGCTCAATCCGACCGGCATCCTCGTCATCCGGCCCACGCCGCGACCCAGATCCCACCCGCCGATTCCAACAGAACCCCCCGAAAGTGGAGAGCGACGCCAGTCGCCACTTACACTTTCTTTTTGGCTCCCTTTTTGCCGCCTTTCGTAAGGCGCTTATTCTTGCCCACCGCCATGGTGCTGCTCAGAGAGCCAAAAGGGCGGAAGCGCAACTCGCGCGAGAACTTACGCGTACGAAATGGGGCGGGGCACGCTGTCGACGTGACCTTTGACCTCCGCGTTTCTCCGGCCGGGGAAACCTCGCGACAACCGGAAGGTACTCCCGCCACTTGCAGCTGCAACAGCGCCCTCAAGCGTGGTGAGAGCCGCTCGTGTGGCGGCTGCACCCCACCGCCGGGGGCGCGGAAGGCGCGGGTGCGGGCTGTGGGCGACGGCCGTTTTCGCAGGTCTGAAGCCCGGAATTGAGTTTCCGTGGGAGTTGGCGCCCGCCCGGCGTCGTTGAGAACTGAACCCTCCACCTCACCTTCCGACCTGTTTCCTCTCCAGGGCATTGGATTTGGAACGGGCAGGTCCAGGCTCAGATATTTAGCTCGTTGGTCAACGACATTTAGCCTTGTGACCTGTCTGTGCTTCGTTTCCTCGTATTTTAAATGGAGACGGGAGCTGGGCGTTTATCAGTTGGTTGGAGCATCGTCCCGCACACCGAAAGATTGCGGGTTCGATTCCAGGTCAGTTAAAAAAAAAGTAAAAAGTAAAAAAAAGAAAAGAAAAAGGAATGGTAAAATGGATATAGGCCTATAATCTACCTCACAAGATTGTTAGTAGGATTCAGTAAGTATAACTTCAGAGGAACATATGGGTAATGTCCTACTTGTTGATAGGGGTGCTGGTTAGGGAGGTGTGTTAGCTTTGTGAACATGCTTGCAGCCGTACACGTATGTGCATACTTTTCCATTCGTGTCTCACATACACTGACATGTAGTTTTGTGGGGTGTTACTTTTATATATATATATATTTTATTGATTTTTTACAGAGAGGAAGGGAGAGGGACAGAGAGTCAGAAACATGGATGAGAGAGAGACAGCGACCAGCCGCCTCCTGCACGTCCCCTACAGGGGATGTGCCCGCAACCAAGGTACACGCCCCCGACGGGAATCGAACCCGGGACCCTGCAGTCTGCAGGCCGGCGCTCTATCCACTGAGCCAAACCGGTTTCGGCTTAAGTGAATTTTGCTGAACGGTTCCCTGAGGGACTGTGGTTCCAGTGTGAAATCAAATTGTTCAATATTTGCAACCGATTTAAAAAACATTTTTTTTTTTAACGGTAGGGGTTTAACAAATTCTATCCTGGCTGGAGGTGGCTGATTAGCTTCAAGTGTGCAGCCTCTGCAAAGCTGGCCCCTCCGGGCTTGGATATGTTGGGTTCCCTTCTTCTCTAACTTCCCCTCCTGCAAACAACAGCAATAACACAGACCCTGCGACCAAGCCACAAACATCCCCACTCACAACTCCCCACAAGCCTTTAAATCCTATCATCCCTCCCAGGACTGTTAGCCTCCATCCTCGACCTCCTACTACCCCGTCTTGTAAATCTTCCAGAATCTCCAACCCTAGCCTAAAATCTTTCAATAATTCCATTCATCCCATTTGTTTATAGGAGAGTGTCAAAATCCTTATTTCACAACAATATGATTTATTTAAAAGGATTGACCTTTGGGGCATTCACAGAAAAAAAAAAGGAATACAACAATATGAATGTTCTTAATCCTACCAACTATTCACTTAAATGGTTAAGATGGTAAATTTTATGTTCGGTGTGTGTTTTGTTTGTTTTGTCTTTCTCATCACAATTAAAACAAAAAATATTGAAGTCCTTCGCCAAGCTTACAAACACGCCTTTATCAGGTCCTACTCACTATCCCTTTTCATCCTCACCACATGTTAGCCTTTCTTTACCAGGTACCCCAACACCAAGCATCTAGAACGATTTAAAAATTCCCTGAACAAAATGGTTTTCTCTTGCCTTCGCTCCTTTTCCCTCATCAGCAGGCAGATACCTGTGCATTTTCAAGATGGCTCAGCTTCAGTTTGTCCAGTGAGAGGTTGATTCCCCCAGACAGGCTCCCAGGAAACCTAGCACTGCTTAACCTCTTAGTAACTAGTAATTCAACTTGTGCCTCTCTCCCTGTGAACACACAGTGCAGTCTTCCTCGTGTTTGTGCTCCATCTCTTAGCGCATAATTGGCCCTCAGAATATTTGTTGGAAGAACACATAAGAGGTAGATGACATAA
Organism: Lasiurus cinereus; assembly: GCA_011751065.1. Classification (NCBI taxonomy): domain Eukaryota; kingdom Metazoa; phylum Chordata; class Mammalia; order Chiroptera; family Vespertilionidae; genus Lasiurus; species Lasiurus cinereus. The sequence goes on along the minus strand of JAAGEH010000293.1, from coordinate 30,068,471 downwards.
GTGCGGGTCCCAATTTTTGAACTTTATGAATCAATCCAGATTTTCAAAATAATTATGGGAACCAATAGACTGCAATTTTTTTTAATTTCATCACATTATAAAACAAAAAACGACTGCCATTTGTTTCTATCAACATCATCTCATTCTAAAATTACTTAGACCCCCCCCCAAAATAAAAGTAAAAAAACAGATCCTCTGAAAGGTGGGCTCTTTTATTTTTTTTCTGTGAACGCCACAAAAAGTCAATCCTTTTAAATAAATCAGCTTTATGAAAAATTCTGTAGACATTTTCATCTGATTGCAGACTGGTGAAAACTAGTGACCAGTAGAATTCAGTGAGTCCTTCTAAATATAATATCGAGTCTAATAAACTGTATTAATTCTATACTTATAATAACTTTAACTAAGTATTTTATAAGTGGCAGTTCACTAGTTTTAAAGTTTTCCAATGGAAAATGTTATAGATTCCGAGGCTACATAGCCCAGCATAAAAACCAAACTTGCCTTCTTCCTGGTCAAATTCCTCTTTCTGCCCAAGAGTGAAAAGGCCACAGGGGAGACATTAATGAAATTAGCTGCATTTGGTGTATTCTAGCAACACCAGCACCTAAGGGATTCGTCTGATGTATATATTTGAATCCTCAACTTTGTTTTATAATAAAAGCTTTAAAATTTTTTATTTCCCTGCACTGTTACATTAAGTGGAGCAATCATCAGTTTATATTGAAAAAAAGACAGCATGGGCATGTAAAATCAGTTTCTTGATTCTCAACCATTTAAGAATTTCAAAATTAAGATAGGATACAATGTAATAGAAAAATATCAGAATCTATCAGACCTAGTAAAGTGTCAACTTTTCTTTGTTTAAAAAATATATATATATTTTTTTTTAATTTCAGAGAGGAAGGGAGAAAGAGAGAGAGAGAGAGAATGAATGAATTATGGATAAGCTGCCTCCTGCATGGCCCTCACTGGGGACTGAACCCAAAACCTGGGCTCTTGGTTCATAGGTCAATGCTCAACCACCTAGCCACACAGGCCAGGCACTATTTCATTAATTTTCTTTTCATCTGTGACTAATCTATTAAATCCATCCAATGTTGGAATTTTTATTACTTTTCTTTTATTTCTAAAAATTCCGTTTAGTTCATTTTTCATTTTTATCGCTGTAGTTTATTATTCTTTGCAGGTATCCTCAATATACGTTTAAACTCAGTTAGCATAATTGTTTTTACGGTCACAGTGTAATAGCTCTAGTATCAGAAATCTGCCGGACCGTTTCTAGTGTCTATCTTTGGTGCTGGTTCTCCCTCATGAAAGTAGCTTCCTTGAGTTCCTCGTTATATTTGTGTACTGCTCATTGCTTTTGAGGCCTAGGATGAAGATACCCACTTCTAGAAAGAATATTGCGTATCCTGCGAAATAGAGTCCTGCAGGCATTTAACTTTGGGTGTGTTTTTGTTTTGTAGGGAGGGGAGTTGTCTTTTTTTTTTTTTAGTTTTTGGCTTTAGGCTTCCTGGGCAACCCAGGAGGTTCTAAAAAGCTGTAATTCGGGATAGGTGAACAGATGGAGATGTGGGGAGAGTGGTGCTCTCAGAGGGCTTAGAAGCTCCATACTCCTCTGCACCTTGCCATTTGCATCTCTTCCATCCGGCTGTTCCTGAATTATGTATTTTTATTTATTTGTAATAAGCCAGAAATCTGGTAAGTAAAATGTTTCTCTGAGTTCTGAGAGTGCCAGGTGATAACCGGGATTTGAGATTGGGATCTGAAGGGAAGCAGCAGGCTGGTCTGACTGAGCCCTTAACCTGTGGGAGCTGACACTGTCTACAGGTAGATGTGTGTCAGAATTGCTTGTTGGTTTGGGAGCACCTCCCACACACGTTGGAAAGGTTCCAGAAGTAATTATCATTTTCTCCCATAAATACTTCCTGATCTCATTTCCTGTCCTTCTCAGCCACAGCCCATGGTTTTCTCACCAAAACTCTGTACTTACTTGCAGCTTTATCCTTCAATCCAACCCTGTCCTGAAAACTCTAAGCCTAGTATAATATGCAACCTACCTCCCATGGTCCTATTGCCCCCGTTTTTTTTTTTTTACTCTTTGAATCTATGACCTTGTGCAATCCCCTCCCACACTGATTCTGGACTGTTCATACGACCTGCTTTGATCAAGGGACATTAGCAACTATAACTCAAGCAATGGCTTAAAAAAAAAGGCTGCCAAATACGAGCTTGCTCTCATTCTGCTCTTTAGAACTCTTGAGCTCACTAATTTAAGAACCCCGAGGTAGTCTGCTGGAAAATGTATTTGAAAATTGGAAAATGCAGTTTTTTCGCCCTCTTGGTTTGGCTCAGTGGATGAAGTATGGGCCTGCAGATTGAAAGGTTCCATGTTTCATCCTGGGTTTCTTGCACGATCCCCAGTAGGTGGATCAATGAGTCTCTCTCATCATTGATGTTCCTATCTACCTTTCACTTCCTCTCTGAAATCAATAAAAATCTGTTATTAAAAAAAAGAAAATGTAATTTTTGAAAGGACTTCAAAAAGTTTAAAGGCAGCCAAAACCGGTTTGGTTTGGTGGATAGAGTGTCAGCCTGTGGACTGAAGGGTCCTAGGTTCGATTCCGATCAAGGGCCTGTATCTTGGTTGCAGGCACATCCCCAGTAGGGGGCGTGCAGGAGGCGGCTGATCTATGTTTCTCTCTCATCGATGTTTCTAACTCTCTATCCCTCTCCCTTCTTCTCTGTAAAAAATCAATTATATATATATACACACACAGACACACACACACACACACATATACACACACATATATATATACACACACATA
>JAAGEH010000293.1:30007490-30065537 GCA_011751065.1 Lasiurus cinereus | reverse complement strand
ATATATATATATACACACACATATGTGTGTGTGTGTGTGTGTGTGTATATATAAAGTTTAAAGGCAGCAAAATGTAAAAATGTAGTAAAAAGAACATGGGTTTTATAGTCAGACTTGGTTTCAAATGACTGCTCTGTCACCTGCTGTGTGACTTTATATTGTCTTTTGTTTTTCCACACCAGAAAGTGAGAATACTATTGAATGACAAAAATTCAACCAAGTAAATTTTAGAGATCTAATTGGCTCTATTGAAAAATTCATGAATCAGGCAGCATCCCATCTAGCCAAGAGAAAGGAGTTCTGCAGAGCTATAGAAAATGAAGTTTTTAAAGGTGCAAAAGGGGCGGGGAAAAGGGAAATTATTAGCAAAGAGTGAATTGTTTCTAGGAAGGTTATCCTCCTAAGAGGAACCGAAGGGATCTGTTGGGCGGATTATCTCAGTGGAGCTGACCAGGTAATTCTGTATTGACTGGTTAAAAGTTAGATTCAGGTGTGGATCAGTGGTTGAGCATCCACTTATGAACTAGGAGGTCATGATTTGATTCCCAATCAGGGTACATGCCAGAGTTGTGGGCTTGATCCCCAGTGTAGTGTATGTAGGAAGTAGCCTGTCAATGATTCTCTATCATTGAATGATGTTTCTAGCTCTCTCTACCTCTCCCTTCCTCTCTGAAATCAATATATTTTTAAAAATTGTTAGATTCCTGGGAAACTGAAACTGCAGTTAGGTTAAGAATTAAATATTGATTTGCTGATGTAGGGTCTAGCATAAGTTACTCTATTTTGGGCCGGTTGTCTCCTTTTTAAACAATACCTACCTCCTGTGGTTATTTGAAGGTTTAAATGACACAATAAACTTAGACGCCTGGAACAGAGCTTAGCATATAGTAGGTACTTAGTAACTATTTGCTCTCCTTTTCTCTCTCTCTCCAAAATAAATACCAGCTCACACTCATGTCAACACCTCTCTATCCTTAACCTTGTTAAATGTCAAGTGTTGCTCTTATTGGAATAATTTCTTCTGCCTACCCCTTCTTGGTTAGTTTGTTGGGGATAGCAGATAGGAAGAAGGAACTTGTTCCAGGAGACAGAGCAAGAGAATTGAGAAGAAAAACTGAGATTAAATCTATACACAGTGATACTGGTGTCATTACACATGTACAATGGTACATTCAAATTAGATTCCTTATTACCATTACTATCACTAAGAACGGCACACAAACAGGAGACAGCCTTCCCCCCCCCGCCCCCAATGTCCACACAGCCATTATTGTTGTTGTTGTTTTGAGGTGGGAATTGAAACCACCTTCCTCATACTGTAAGAGTCCTTTTGGTCAACAGTTCACAAAGTGAAAACCGAGGGCTAGAATCTAGTATTGTCACTGTTTGGTATTATGCAGATCTGGTTTATTCTTAACTTACCATAGAGTCGTTTAAGAAGTTTTTAATCTTTCTGAATTTGTTTCTCCTTACTCTATTAGTTGGGAGTTCAGTTCAAGGTTGACATATTGCACATCTTCAGAGAGACTACTCATATCTATTGCACAGAGTTAAACAACTTTCTTCAGAAACTGTAACAAAGACCTAAATAATGGTGGCATAAACAGATAGGAATTCTTTCTTACTTATGTGACTAAGTGTATACAGTCTAGGGCTGATATATAGACTCCACAGTGTTGGAGACTTAGATTTTGATTATTTCAGTCTTATTACTTTTATTACCATCCATAATGTGTTGCTCTTATCCATGTGGCCCAAGATGAAAAGTCAACATTTAATCAAGCAGAGAGAAGGAAAACAAAGAGGAGGGCATGTTGCTTACTTTGAACAGTACAAGACACAAGTTCCACACCTCCATTCTACCCACATCACTTTGCTGACCCTAACTGTGAGAGAGGCTGGAAAATGTAAACCTTAGTTATATAGCAATGTGCCCACCAAAAATCCTATTACTCAGCCAGGGCTGTGCCTTGAGTCTATACAATATGGTTTGCTATAAAACTCAAAATCTTCCCCCCAAAATTCTATTACTTTCCAAGAATGGATATTTAGAAACAACTACTCTCTGTCTGCCTTAGTTGTAAGCTTTCTGTGAATATAGTAAGTACACAAAGTAGATGCTTGAAAAAAGCTCTTCTTTTCTCTTTTTCCATAACCCTACTCTCACCCTTTTATCCAAAAACGGAATTTATTTCCAACTGCTACTTATTAGCACTACATTTACAACATATAAATAAGAATTGTAGAGATTTCTTTCTTTTCTTGTTTTTTATTATTTTTTTATTTTTTATTAACTGGCTAATCATAAAGTTCATCTCTTTTAATAGTGTGGAATACTATAATAGATGCATGGAAGGTACTGCAGAAATAAAAAACTTGGTAAAGGGAAGCACCAGAAAGAACCTTGTATATACTGATTTTTATCAGAAGCTTGGTTAATAAGAACTGAATAAGATAATGGAAATGGTTGTAAGCAAATTTATGTGAGCAGTTCGGGGGACCCCACCAGAATCAAGGTCCAAATGACTATGAGAGTCACTTTGACCTGTTGCTTAAAGGATAAATTGGTGACCTGGGAAAGAAAGGATCTTGAGGGAATATAGACTGGATTTGGGTGGAAATACAGTATGTTTTATTGACAGTGTTATAGAGAAACAGAAAAGAAACAAACAATAGACAAACAAACAAAAGATGGAGTTACACTTATTATCCATAGGTCCAGAGGAAAATGTTTTTCAAATTCTGGGCCCCAACATGGAAGAATTTTCTCTATTTATATGTTTTACCTTCTTTGTCTCCCAAATATGGGGTGTTTCCGGACCCCTTTGCAAGTTCTTTTTTTTTTTAATATATTTTCTTGATTTTTTACAGAGAGGAAGGGAGAGGGATAGAAAGTCAGAAACATTGACTAGAGAGGCATCAGCCGCCTCTTGCACACCCCCTACTGGGGATGTGCCCGCAACCAAAATACATGCCCTTGACCGGAATCGAACCTGGGACCTTTCAGTCTGCAGGCTGACACTCTATCCACTGAGCCAAACCAGTTTTGGCCCTTTGCAAGTTCTTAAAGAGCCCATATGGGCTGGGGCCTTGAGATCTCAACCAAAGGCTTGGCCTGGTGCCAGCACTGATAATTTCGTCTGGGGAAGGTTTAATGGCTTCTCTGAAGGGGGAGTAGTCTTATTTTCCTTATTATTTAAGCAAGCAAGCATTTACAGAAGCCAAATAGGGTTAAAATTTCAAACAGCAGTTTTTATATAAGATGTATGTTTCAACAGGAGAGAAAAGTTGACCTTTAAGGGTCAGGTATAGAAAAAAGTGCTTTTGACAAAATGGGGAGTAAACAAAAGATAATCTTAAAGAAACTGCATTCATTTACTCATTTATGTACTTATTCATTAATTAGTAGTAGACACTATAAAATGGGTAAAAGAAACATAGGCTGTGGCATTCGCTTTGGCAGCACATATGGCCTCTGCGGAAGGATGATGCACAAATTCATGAAGCATTCTATACTTTTTAGAAAATAAAACATAGGCTGTGCCTTCAAGAATCTTCGTATGCTAAGGAGATTGAGTAATGCAGACCCATATATTTACACATCTATATATGGATTCTACTCAGTGACACCTTCAAATAGTATGGTAAAATAGCAATGCATGTATTCCATAAAATCCATGCATAGTCAAGTCAGATTACAATGCCCTTGAAAACATTATGCACATTGTTAAAACTTTTGGTCAGAATCAATATCCACATACACACTTTTATTTTCTTCTCCCAAAATCAGTATTGCAAATAGTATAATCTCCTCTTGAATAACATGGAGATCCTTTTATTTATTGGTTTTTTAATTTAATAAATCTTTATTGTTCAGATTATTATAATTGTTCCTCTTTTTTCGCCCCATAGCTCCCCTCCACCCGGTTCCCACCCCATCCTCTGCCCTTACCTCCCCACCATTGTCCTCATCCATAGATGTACAGTTTTTGTCCAATCTCTCCCCAGACCTGCCTCACCCCTTCCCCCCTGAGAATTGTCAGTCCACTCCCTTTCTATGCCCCTGATTCTATTATATTCACCAGTTTATTTTGTTCATCAGATGTTTTTTTAATATATTTTATTCATTTTTCACAGAGAGGAAGGGAAAGGGATAGAAAGCCAGAAACATCCATGAGAGAGACACATTGATCAGCCGCCTCCTGCACGCCCCCTACTGGGGATGTGCCTGCAACCAATGTACATGCCCTTGACCAGAATCGAACCTGGGACCCTTCAGTCCCCAGGCCGACGCTCTATCCACTGAGCCAAACCGGTTTCGGCTCATCAGATTTTTTATTCACTTGATTTTTAGATTCACTTGTTGATAGATATCTATTTGTTGTTCCTAATTTTTATCTTTACCTTTTTCTTCTTCTTCCTCTTCTTAAAGAATACCTGTCAGCATTTCATATAATACTGGTTTAGAGCTGATGAACTCCTTTAGCTTTTTCTTATCTGTGAAGCTCTTTATCTGCCCTTCAATTCTGAATGATTTGCTGGGTAGAGTAATCTTGGTTGTAGGTTCTTGCTATTCATCACTTTAAACATTTCTTGCCACTCTCATCTGGCCTGCATAGTTTCTGTTGAGAAATCAGCTGACAATCGTCTGGGTGCCCTCCTTTAGGTAATTAACTGTTTTTCTCTTGCTGCTTTTAATATTCTCTCTTTGTCTTTTGCTCTTGGCATTTTAATTATGATGTGTCTTGGTGTGGTCCTCTTTGGATTCCTTTTGTTTGGGGTTGTTTGCTTCCTGGACTTGTAAGTCTATTTCTTTCACCAGGTGGGGGAAGTTTTCAGTCATTATTTCTTCAAATAGGTTTTCACTATCCTGCTCTCTCTCTTCTTCTTGCACCTCCATAATTCTGATGTTGGTATGCTTGAAGTTGTCCCAGAAGCTCCTTACACTACCTTCAAATTTTTAGATTCTTTTTTCTTTTTGCTTTTCCAGTTGAGTGTTTTTTGCTTCTTTGTATTTCAGATCTTTGACTTGATTCCTGCATTTCTCTAGTCTGCTGTTAGGTCTCTGTATAATATTTTTTATCTCAGTCAGTGTATGTTTAATTTCTAGTTGGTTCTTTTTCATCTCCTCTTGGGTTTCGCTAAATTTATCCATCTCTTCTAGGAAATTCTTGAAAAACCTTATGACCATGGTTTTGAACTCTATATCCAGTCGTTTGTTTTCTTCCATTTCTTTCAGTTTGTGATCTGTTCCTTTGTCTCTCCATTTTTGCTGCTTCCCTGAGTTGATAGAGTAGCTTTGTGTGCTGGGTGTCCTATATGACCCAGTAGCTCTGCCTCCCCAGTTACCTGAGATGTATTCTTGGGTCATCACCCCTTTGTGGGCTGTGTATTCAACCTTGTTGTAGTTAAATCTTGATTGTTGTTGGTATCACTGGGGAGAATTGACCTCCAAGTCAACTGGTTGTGAGGATCAGCTGTGTCTACACGGGAGAACTTCTGTGCTGGAATCAGCCTTATGATACAAGACTTGCAAAATTGCAAAAGCCTCTGTGCTAGGCTTGGTTGGGGCGGAGTCTCAGGGCTGAGCCAACAGCCTTGGCTTCCTGTTAGCCCTGCCCTGCACAGCCCCTGGGTCTCAGTGTCCCTCGGTAATCACTGCAGCCCTCTCTGCACGCACTCAGCTCGCACACCTCCAGACCTCTGCCTTTCACGGCTCCCCTGAGTTTCCGTGTGCTCCAGGGACCCATATGAGTCTGGGTCCCCAAGGTCTCGCTGAAAACTGGGGTTCAGTGCAGTTGGAAGTAGAGTTCAGCACAGTTGAGAGGTTCTGTCTTCCTCCCCATAGAGAAAGCCAGCAGCACTATCAGTAGTCAGTCTTCTCTGCATGCCCTGGCATGCGTGTCTCCAGACCTCTGCCATTCCAGGCTCCCCGGAGTTTCCATACACTCTTCCCTTTTTTCGACAATCCAGACTCCCCCCATATGAGTCTCCCCTGGAACTGGGGTTCAGTGCAGTGGGAATTGGGGTTCAGTGCAATTGGGAGTCTCTGTCTCCCTCCCGCCAGAGGAAGCCAGCCAGGCACTCCACTGCCCATCCTCTCCATACATATGTCTCCATACCTCAGCTTTTTACAGCTTCTCTGAGTCTCCATAAACCCCTCTCTTTCCATCTAGTTGTGGAATTTCCACTCAGCAAGCTTTCCTGTGGTTCTGGATGATGTCCATTCTATCTCTTAGCTTTAGTTTTGAAATTGTTGTGTGAGGCAGCAGTTTGGGTGTTCACCTATGCTGCCATCTTGGTTGTTTCAATCCCCACTCAAGATCCTTTTAAATAGGATCTCTGCAGTGGTATTCATTGCAGTAGATCTTTACTTGTAAATAAGATACATATTTATTCAATAGTATTATCTAACTATTTGAGACTTTCTCAAAAACTTAGATACTATATAATTTGCAATTAATTGACATGGCTTCAAGCCCAGCTTCCTTACCAACTAGTCATGTAATCACTGGCAAGTCGCTTAATCCCTCTGATCTATAGGTTCCTATAAAATCGAGATAGTAATGCTAGCTAGCCCTGCCGACCTCACAAGATTATTGCCATGATCTCAGTAGAAATTTTTTTTTTAATTACATAGAAAAATGATTTTTTAAAAAATTGCTGCCCTCACTGGTTTGGCTCAGTGGATAGTTTTCATCCTGTGGACTTGGGTCTCGGTTTCAATTCCGGTCAAGGGCATGTAACTTGGTTGCAAGCACATACCCAGTGGGGGGTGTGCAGGAGGCAGCTGATTGATGTTTCTCTCTCATCCATGTTTCTAACTCTATCCCTCTCCCTTCCTTTCTGTAAAAAAATCAATAAAGTATATAAAAATAAATAAATTGCTATGGTTTCAGGCCTTGAACATACACTAGCATCCAGGGTAATACTAAATTATCACCAAACTTTTCTGATCACCTTGAAAGAGGATCTCAGACTGAATTTTTCTGTTTCTCTGCTGAAATACCAAACAACCTTATGTTTATAATTCCTGTTCCTGTTTCTGCATGTTTCCTTCCTAATAAACGTTGAAATGAGAAGTGGTTTAAGTGTTTAAACCACTGGAACTACTGAGGAAAAAGGTAGTATATTATGGCAATAGGAAACAAAGTTAATTTTATGGAAGCTCTAACCAAGGAGTAGAATTACTTACATTATCTCAGTCTCTTTTAGTCCTCACAACAATGCTGTAGAGTAGGATTATTTAATGAAGAAAAAGAACTCAGTGGTTTAGTGATTTGCCCAAATCCCACAACTGAAAGTGTAAAGCAGGAATTCAACCCCAAGTTTCATTACAGGGATTAACTTTTTCTTTCTAACTAAGTCCCAGATGATGTTGATTTTGCTGATCCGGGATCCATGTTTTCAGAATCACTGGGAAATCCCTGGCGGGTTTGCTCAGTGAATAGAATGTCAGCCTATAGACTGAAAGGTTCCAGATTTAATTCCCATCAATGGCAAATATCTTGGTTACAGGCTCCTCCCCAGCCCAGGCCCTGGTCAGGACTCATGCAAGAGGCAACCAAATCAATGTGTTTCTCTCACATCAATGTTTCTCTTTCCCACTCTCTTCCACTCTCCCTAAAAATCAATGGAAAAATATCCTCGGGTGAGGATTAACATAAATAAATAAATAGATTGTCCCTTAAGAACTTTTAAAAAAAAAAGGCTCACTAGGCAAGACTCTGCTATATTTATCATCTAGTATCTGTAATACTGTATTAAACATTGGGTTGGAAGCCCAGAATGTACTGGCTAGGGAGCAACTCAGGTTACCACTTTTTAAGCATCCACTCTCCTTTTCTGTGCACTAAAACAAAAATAAGTTAGAGGAACAAAAAACACATGAGACATATAGAAAACAAAATTTTAAAAACAGCAAGTGCAAATCCAATTCAATACCATTATATCTGAATGAATTAACCAACCCAATTAAAAGGCAGACATTGTCCAACTGGATTTAAAGAAAAAGATCCAACTTTATACTGTCTACACTTTAGGTTTTAAGATTTTCTATCTTTTTTCCTTACTGTAAAAGAGTGCAAAAGGTATATCATGCAAAAGCAAAAGAGCTAGAATGGCTATACTAATATCAGACAAAATAGTCTAAATCAGTTGACAAAAAATGCTTTTACAGATAAAAAGGGATAGAACAACGAGACAGAAGACCAGTAAGGAAATAGAAGACTTAAATAGTGCTATAAACCAATTAGGTGCAATCAATGGACATGTAAAAGTGTTCCACCCAACAACAGCAGAATACACAGTCTTCTCAAGTGCACATGGGAGATTCTCCAGGATAGACCATACACTAACCATAACACAAATCTAAATACCCTTCAGAGGATAGAAATAATATAAAATGTGTCCCACAACAAGAATGGAATGAGATTAAAAATCAATAACAAAGAATTTTGGGAAACTCAAAAGTATGTTTTATTTATTTATTTTTGCGTAAGTCTGAGCCCAGTCCCTGAAGCAAGCCCCACAGCTCAGGGAAGTGCCCTGTGTGTGAGGACCCACTCAAGTATATTTAATTTAAGCAACACACTCCTACACCGAAAGGGTCAAAGAAGGAAAATAAACCACAAAATTTGAAAAATTTTGAGATAAATAAAAATGAAAGTACAACAATGAAAAAAACTTATGCGATAGAAGTAAAGAAGTGCTTATAAATATTAAACATTGTGTTGGAAGCCCAGAATATACTGACTAGGGAATAACTCAGGTTACCATTCTTAAAACATACACACTCCTTTTTTTTAATATATTTTATTGATCTTTTACAGAGAGGAAAGGAAGGGATAAAGTTAGAAACATCAATAACAAAGAAACATTGATCAACTGACTCCTGTACGCCCCCTATTGGGGATGTGACTGCAACCAAGGTATATGCCCTTCACCGAATCGAACCCAGGACCCTTCAGTCCCCAGGCTGATGCTCCTATAGTGAGTCAAACTAGATAGGGCCACACTCCTTTTTTGTGCACTAAAAACAAATAAAAGGAACAACAACAACAAAATGTATAGCTTAAAATACCTATATTAAAAAGAAAGAAGATCTCTAATAATAACCTTCTATCTTAAGACACTAGAAAAAGAAGTGCATGTAAAACTGAATGTCGTTAGTAGTCATTAGGGGAATGCAAACTAAATCTTAAGCAAGCAGAATAAAGGAAATAATAGAGATAAGAGAGGAAATGAATGAGAAGAACAATAGAGAAAATAAGTGAAAACAAAAGCTGGTCCTTTGACGAGATCAACAAAACTGACAAACCTTTATTATCTAGATTGATCAAGAAAAAAGAAAAGGCCGAAACCAGTTTGGCTCAGTGGGCAGAGCGTCGGCCTGTGGACTGAAGGGCCCCGGGTTCAATTCCGGTCAAGGGCATGTACTTGGTTGCGGGCACATCCCCTGTAGGGGGTATGCAGGAGGCGGCTGATCGATGTCTCTCTCCCATCGATGTTTCTGACTTTCGATCCCTCTCCCTTCCTCTCTGTAAAATATCAATAAAATATTTTTTAAAAAAAGAAAAGAAAAAAAGAAAAGTTAGAGGAACAATAAGATAGAAGACCAGTAAGGAAATAGAAGACTTAAATAGTGCTATAAACCAATTAGGTCCAACGGACATCTAAAAGCATTTCACTCAACAACAGCAGAATACACTGAGTCAAATTATTAGAATCAGAAATAAAATAGGGGACATTATTGTTGACTTTATAGAAATAAAAAGAATTATAAAGAATACTATGAATAATTATATGCCAATAAATAGATAACTTAGACAAAATAAAGACACAAAACTGAATACACAATAGACCCATAAAATATATTAGTACTAAAAATCTATCTCCATACACAAAAAGGCAAGGCTCAGATAACTTCATTAGTAAAGTTTACCAAACTTTTAAAATAACTCACACTAATTTGTCACAAACTCTTGCAGTCTCATTCCCATCTCGTTCTATGAGGCTAGGGTTACCCTGGTAACAAAATTAGATAAACATCACAAAAAGGAAAACTAAAACCCTGCATCTCTTATGATGCAACATCTTCAACAAAATACTAGCAAATCAAATTCAATAATATGTAAAAGTTATATACAATGATCAAAAAGGTATATTTCAGGTAAGTGACGTAGCTTAATATCCAAAAATCTATAAATGTTATACACCATATCAACACAAAAGCAAAAACCACATGATCACCTCAATAGATGACAAATCTCTATCTAGAATGACCAAGAAAAAAATAAAAAAGGCAGAAAAGGCATTGACAAAATGCAAAACATTTTCATGATAAAAACACAACAAACTAGGAATAGAAGGGTGCTTCCTCAACCTGATAAAGAGCACCACAGTTAACTGTATACTTAATGGTAAAAGACTAAGTTATTTCTTCCTAAGATCAGGACTAAGACAAGGATGTTTACTGTTGCTACTTCCATTCAACATTATATGGAGGTTCTACCAGTGAAATTAGGCAAGAAAGAAAAAATAAAAGGCTTTACAGATTGGAAAAGGAGAAGTAAAATTGTATTCACAGATTATATGATCTTATATATAGAAAATCAAAAGAAATCCACAAAAAAAGTATTACAGCTAAAAACTAGTATAGTAAGGTTTTAGGATACAAGGTCAGTATACAAAAAGCAATTATTTTTTAAAATATATTTTATTGAATTTTTTTTTTTTTTTACAGAGAGGAAGGGAGAGGGATAGAGAGTTAGAAACATCGATGAGAGAGAGACATTGAACAGCCGCCTCCTGCACACCCCCTACTGGGGATGTGCCTGCAACCAGGATACATGCCCTTGACCGGAATCGAACCTGGGACCTTTTAGTCCTCAGGCCGACGTTTCTATCCACTAAGCCAAACTGGTTTCGGCAGCAATTATATTTTTATACACTGCAAATAAACAATCAGAAAATTTAATTAAGAAACAATTCTATTTACAATAGCATCAAAAAGAATAAAATGTTTAAGGATAAATTTGATAGAGTAAGTACAAAATAAATGCATAAATAGAAAAAAAACACCATGTGTCTATGACTAACTAATTTTCAACAAGCGTGCCAAGACCATTGAATGGGGAAAGAATAGTTCTATCAACAAATGATGCTGCAACAACTAGATAGCCACATGCAAAAGAATGAAATTAAATCCTTACTTTATACCATATACAAAAATTAACTCATGGACCAAATATATAAATTTATTAAATTATAAAACACTTAGCAAAAATAGAGGTAAATCTTGATCTCAAACTTACTAATTGACTCTTAGATGTGACACCAAAAGCATAAACAAAAAAAGGAAAACATATATATAAGTTGTGCTTCATCAAAATTTAAAATTTTTTCACTTCAAATGACACTACCAATAAAGTGACAATCCACAGATTGGGAGAAAATATTTGCAAATTATATTTGCTAAAAAGTTTTAATATAGAAAATATAAAGAACTCCTATCAACTCAATAATAAGACAGATTATCCTATTTAAAAGGGCAAAAGATCTGAGTGGAGATATCTCTAAAAAGAAAAGGAAAGAAAAATATATAAATGGCCAAGAAGCACATGTAAAACTGAATGTCATTAGTAGTCATTAGGGGAATGCAAATCAAAATTACAATGGGATATTACTTCAACCACTAAGATAGTTATAATTGAAAAGTCAGATAATTAAAAATGTTGGTGAGGATATTAAGAAATCAGAACAGCTGAAACCGGTTTGGCTCAGAGGATGGAGCATCAGCCCGCAGGGTCCCGGGTTCAATTCTGGTCAAGGGCATGTATCTTGGTTGCAGGCGCATCCCAAGGGGGGTGTGCAGGAGGCAGCTGATGGATGTTTCTAACTCTCTATCCCTCTTCCTTCCTCTTTGTAAAAAATCAATAAAATATATTTTTTAAAAAGAAATCAGAACGTTTATACACGTTGGTGGGTATATTAATTTATGTAGTGACTTTGCAAAACAGATTGGCAGTTTTTCAAAATGTTAGACATAGACTTTTCATATAATCTGGTAATTCCATTCCTAGGTATATAACCTAAAGAGTTGAAAACAGATGTTCAAACAAAAACTTGCTCACAAATATTTATAGTATCACTGTTCACAAAAGCAAAAAAATAGAAATAACGAGTAATTCATCAACAGATAAATGAATAAACAAAGGTCAGTGGAATATTATTCAGCCATAAAAAAGAATGACACATATTAAAACACAGATGAATCTTGTAAATGTTATGTAAGTAAAAGGATCAAGATACAGATATCTCCACTCAGATCTTTTTCCCTTTTAAAACAAGACCAGAGTTACCAGATTCTTAAAGACACAAACCAAATTAGTGATATTCTGAAGGGAGGAAAAGAAAAGGAGGCTGGAGAGGAAATAAGTAGTTACTGTTTAACGGCAGGATTTCCTTTCAGGGTGATGGAAATGTTCAGGAACTAGATAGTGGCCACAATCCCACAACATTGTGAATATACTAAACTAGAGGCCCCATCCACGAAAATTCATGCAAGAGTAAGCCTTCCTTTCCCCAGACCGCCAGCACTGGCTTACTTCCAGCACCTGGATCCCGGCTTTGTCAGGAAGGACCACCAGAATGACATCTGGAATACGTCTGTTCTAATTAGCATATTATCCTTTTATTATTATAGATGACACTAATGGTAAATTTTATTTATATTTTACCATAATAATGGTGAAATAAAGCCAATCCAGTTTAAAAATTAAAACTTTTCAAGTTCAAAAAAGCAAACTGGCTTCAACAATAAAAATGGATTTTAAAATTTGGGTAATGGGCCCAGCTGGTATGACTCAATGGTTGAGCATTGACCTATGAACCAGGAGGTCAAAGTTCAATTCCTGGTCAGGGCACATACCTGGGTTGTGGGCTCAATTCCCAATATGAAGTGTGTAGGCGGCAACTGATCAATGATTCACTTTTTTTTTTAAATATATTTTATTGATTTTTCACAGAGAGGGAGAGGGATAGAAAGTTAGAAACATTGATGAGAGACATCGATCAGCCGCCTCCTGCACGCCCCCCACTGGAGACGTGCCCGCAACCAAGGTACATGCCCTTGACCGGAATCGAACCTGGGACCCTTGAGTCCACAGGCCGACGCTCTACCCACTGAGCCAAACCAGTCTCGGCTAATGATTCACTTTTATTGTTGTTGATTTTTTTAAATTGGTACTGCTTTTTAAATTTATTTTTTATATATTTTTATTGATTTCAGAGATGAAGGGGGAGGGAGAAAGAGATAGAAACATCAATGATAAGGGAGAATCATTGATTGGCTGCCTTCTACACGCCCCACACTAAGGATTGAGCACACAACCCAGGCATGTGCTCTTGACCAGAATTGAATCCGAGAACCTTCAGTCGACAGACCAATGCTCTATCCATTGAGCCAAACTAGCTAGGGCAATGATTCTCTCTCAACACTGATGTTTCCATCTCCCTCTCTTTTCCTCTCCCTGAAATCAATAAAAATGTATATTTTTTAGAAATTGGGGTAATAGGGCCAAATATATGGTTACAGAAGATGATTTGACGTTGGGTGGGTGGCACACAATGCAATATACAGATCATGTATTATAGAAATGTACACTTGAAACCATATGATTTTAATAACCAATGTCACCCCAATAAATTTAATAAAGAAAAAAACAGGAAAAATTGATTTTTAAAAAATTTCTTAAAGTAAGTTAGAGCCTTTTACTTCATATGGTATGCCAGATGCCAAAATATACAGTTCATAGTTACTCTGGTAGGTTGTGGGGAGCCATGACGATTTATTGAGCAGTGAAGTGACTTCAGAAAATCCATTTGGCATCACAAGTTTAATTGAAGGGAGATGAACTAGAGGTCAAGATCATTTATAACAGTCTAAACCCCTTAAGTCTCTAAATTGAGTATGGTAGGAATGGCAAGGAATACATAAAAAACTTTGTTTGCGCTTTTATATTTATTTATTTATTTATTTATTTATTTATTTATTTATTTATTTATTTACTAATGACCCAATGCACGAAATTCATGCACATTAAAAGGGAATTAATTAGGGGAAATATTTTAATATTCTCATTTGCCCTTTCTCTATAATAGAGGTGACAGAGATGAAAGAAAATTAGTAAAATATATATGAAAATCTCCCTCCTGTCAGAGTCTGGGGTGTGCCGCAGGACCCAGACAAGTCCCCACCCACCCACGCGCACTTTGAAATCACAGGAGACCCAGACTTGGCTGGCCCCAACCCCACTGGGCAAGGTTCAGACAGTTCCACTCCTGTCAAACCCCACCAGGCAGAAGGAGCAAACTCAGTTCCCCTGGCCTGGAGCCAGGCAGGGGGTGCAGCCTCAGGTCCCCCCGTCAAGCCCCACCAGGCAGGGGGCACGGCCTTTGGTGCCCCATCAAGTCCTTCCAGGTGGAGAGCACAGCCTGAGGTCCCCAGCCTGGCCAGGCACCACATAGTCTCAGGTCCCTGCTGATCGGTCATTACGTGTCATGGTGTGATGGCCATTTGCATATTAGGCTTTTATTATTATTATGACTAGAGGCCCTGTGCCTGAAATTCGTGCATGGGGGTATTGTCCCTCAGGCCAGCCTGCACCCTCTCCAATCTGGGACCCCTCAAGGGATGTCCAACTGCCCATTTAGGCTCAATCCTGGAAGCCTGCCTGCCTTCCTGATTGCCCCTAATTGCTTCTGCCTGCCAGCCTGATCACCCCCAACCACTCCCCTGCCAGCCTAATTGATGCCTAACTGCTCCCCTGCCAGCCTGTTTGTCCCTCACTGCCCTCCCCTGCAGGCCTGGTCTCTCCCAACTGTTCTCCCCTGCTGGCCTGATTGCCCACAACTGCCCTCCCTTGCAGGCTTGGTCCCTCCCAACTGTCCTCCCCTGCTGGCCATCTTGTGGTGGCCATCTTGTGTCTACATTGGGGCAGGATTTTGTGACCACATGGGGGCAGCCATATTGTGTGTTGGAGTGATGGTCAATTTGCACATTACTCTTTTATTAGATAGGAGAGAGGTCTGATACCCGGGTGGGAGCCGGCGGTTTGCCCTGAAGTGTGGCCTGGATCAGTGTGGGAGTTCCTTTAGGATGTGGGGTGGCCTGGGCAAGGGGTCTGTGGTGGTTTGCAGGCTGGCCATTTTCCAGAAGACCCAAACAGAGGCCCTGATATCGGGGTTATTTATCTTCTATAATTGAAACTTTGTAGCCTTGAGCGGAGGCCAAGGCAGGCCATGGTGTGTGGAAAGCTTGGCTTCCTCCATTGCTAGGGAAACCTAAGCCTTCTGCTTGCTCCATGGCTGCAGCCATCTTGGTTGGGTTAATTTGCATACTCACTCCAGATTGGCTGGTGGGCATAGTTTGTCGGTGTAGCAGAGTGATGGTTAATTTGCATACTACTCTTTTATTAGATAGGATTTATTTAAATATATTTTTATTGAGTTCAGAGAGGAAGGGAGAAAGAGAGATATAGAAATACGTATCAATGATGAGAAAGAATCATTGAGGGATCGAGCCCACAACCTGGACATGTGTCTTTTGCAGGAATCAAAACCTGGACTCTTCAGTCCACAGGCCAGCACTCCATCTTTTGAGCCAAACCAGCTAGGGCTTGTCTTCTTTTATGTGCACTGTGCCTATAGTCATATTTCTGTTATAGCGGAAGTTACCAGCCTAGAAGACAAATAGCATCCTTCTAGATACATGCATATTTAGTGCTTCCCTGGGGGGAAAACATCAGGCCAGGAAATACTGGGCAGCCTAAAATGCTTTTTACTAAGCAAGAAGTTGATATTTGCTTTCTTAGTCTATTTCCAACTGGCCTAAGATAAGTAGCAGGTGTCATTTATTGATCATTTGCTAAGTGAATTCTACATATTTTTTATTAGCTCACTCCTTTTTTACAACCCTGTGAAGTGAGTACTACTTAGGTCCATCTATGGATTGGTAAACTGGGGTTCGGAGAGAACAAGAAGCTTGCCTTTGAAGGTGAGGAGAGTGGGACTTCACACCTGACTCCTAAGCCTGTGCTCTTAAGGAAAAAAAAGTTAAAACTGAGAAACTTGGTGTTTTTGCTACTCTGATCATGTCTCTATTCCATTAGAACTTATCACAGTTTTCTTTCAGAAGGGCCAGTGTAAATTTACTGCTTTCTGGAAATTTGAATATATCTATTTTAATCAGTTCTTTGGGGACTCACAAAAACACTTCCTTATGTACCTCTCTTCTAAGAATGATGAACTGTTACATCATAGTCTGAGAAGGATAAAGCCACAGAGCAAGGTGACACTCCTGAGGTAGGGGGTGAGGGCCTCCATCAAAGAGTTGGACTTTTACTATGCTAAGTGTCAGAGAAGAGGTGGGAATTGAAACAAGAAACCAGAAACTAGAGGGCCAGGAAGGGGGACTGAAGGTATTTGACTGGCAGTCACTCTTACTTACTTGAGAAGTCATTTTAAGGTCCTCTTGGAAGAAAAAGAAAAGTTGATCTAGGCAGAAAGCCTCAGCACCAAAGCTTTTGTTATCTTAACAAAAGATTATCTAGGCTCATGTTACTCTTTTTGTTTCATTTCCCTCTTGTTATCCCTAAGCCTTTGGTAAAATCTTATTTAAATGTTTCAGCCTGATTTAACTAGGCTACAGGGAGTTAAAAAAAAAAAAAAGAAAGAAAGAAAGAAAGGAAAAAAAGAAAAGAAAAAGAGCTCTGTCCAACTTAGATCACAGGCCAAACATTGGAAGTAGGTCCTGTTGAGCCAGCCTGGTGGTGGCAGCACCGATTGTGAGCTTCCAAAAAGGAAGGTAAAACTCGGGACATCAAAGTGGGGGTTAAGCAGCCCAGCCAGTTCTCACCATTGTCTATGTTGAGGTATCCTTTCCTCCACCGTCTGTTAAAGAGGAACAGAGAGGTGATTTATATTAGGGGGCCAGGATTTCCCTGTCCATTTACCTCAGAACAATGTTTTCCAATATTCAGGTCATTAGTAGGTCATGAAATCAATTTAGTGGGTGTCAATCAGCACTTGTTTTTAAGTGAAATGAAATGGAAAGTTCATGGTCTTATAAGGATTTGTTTCAATTTTTAAGAATTGTGTGTGTGTGTGTGTGTGTGTGTGTGTGTGTGTGTGTGTTGGGTCACCATGTGAAATGTATTTTGTACTGTAGATTATGATAAGAAAAGTTTGAAACCATTGTTACTGGTATATATCTAATGAAATCAGACTCTCAAGCGGGGGTGGGTGGGTGGAAATCCTTACATTTCCTTGTGTGTGTGTATGTTTTCCACTTTATAATTTGTGCCCTTGGAGATTTTTCTCTTTAACACATATAAAAAAATAATCCCCCCTTTAAAAATTCTTTTGGGTGCTTAATAGTTCACAGCTCTGTCAACACCTTTATTTGGCCTGCCAGCAATAAAGACAAATCTGCTGGTGAGGTTAGGTGCCTAGAAAGAGTGATCTTTGGTGGGATTTGAACTTATTAAAGCTCTTCTGAAAGAAGAGAAAGGTTTAGGGTTTTCCCTTTCACATCTGTGTCAGGATTCACCCCTGCCTGCTGATGGACAGGGACAGCGTGACTCTTCACCTGAAAGACTACCAGTTGTAATCTAGAGAAAATGAACTACTACTCATCACCCTCAATTGCTTGGTCTTTGTGGTATTTATGATGATGCTAGATAAGCTCAAGTGTCATTGTATAATGTAAATGTCTTTCTGGGATCAAGACAGGTCGCAATGCTCCCTCTCACACCCCGTATTCCCTGGAGTTCAATCATAAGTATTTATACCATTAATTCTGAACCTTAATCATACTGAATTACATGTGATTAAACTATTTCATATATGTATGCCATAGTTAATGTGAATTTATCTCTCAAACATTTTTCTTTTTTAAAAAATATATTTTATTGATTTTTTTATAGAGAGGAATAGAGAAGGACAGAGAGTTAGAAACATTGATGAGAGAGAGAGAGACATCAATCAGCTGCCTCCTGCACGCCCCCCACTGGTTATGTGCCTGCAACCAAGGTACATGCCCTTGACTGGAATCAAACCTGGAACCTTTCAGTGCACAGGCCGACTCTCTATCCACTGAGCCAAACCGCTCTCTGAGACATTTTTCATCACTTTATTAGTTTAGTTTACTAGTCAGGTACTCAGATATATCCATTTATTACAAAAGGACAGTACCACCTCAGTTATGGCTTCATTGCTTTGGGGGAACGGGTGGGGAAGTTCTTTACCAAAATGGGTGAGCAAAAAGATTAACTGATATCAATCAATGATTATCACTTATAATAATTTATAGGCACTTTAAGGGAAAACTAAGGAAACCCCAATAAAAGCAAAATTGTATTGAGTATAAATAATTGACTGACATTTAATGCAACCCTGATGGCTGGTTTAAAGCAATCATGATTATTCTATTATCCTTGGCAGTAATTAGTTCCAAATTAGTTATATGATCAATTGTGCTAGAGTTCTTAAAAATACTTCTTCACAGCCGGCCAGTGTGACTAAATGGTTGAGTATCAACCTATGAACCAGGAGGTCATGGTTCGATACCCAGTAAGGTCACATGCCCAGGTTGCAGGCTGGATCCCAGTGGAGGGGGGTGCCAATCGCTGATTCTCATCATTGGCATTTCTCTCTCTCTTTCCATCTCACTTCCTCTCTGAAATCATTAAAAATATTTTTAAAAAAATACTTTCTCACTCCTAAGCATGGTCTTCTTTCTCTGGATGTTGACATGTCTGAGCTATGATGCCAAAAATGTCTGCTATCATCCTTCTATTGCCTGAGAAAGAAGTTGTTACCAGAAGGATGAAGGATGATAGAGTAAAGGGATGGTAGGACCTCCATACTTCACGACATTATTATGCAACTGCATCTATCAACACTGCCCTACCTCTGAACTTCCTTGTTATATAACAATAAATTTCTTTATTGTTTGAGTATTATTGGTTTTATTAATTATTTACAGCCAAAGCATTGTAACTGATCTACTGAATGTTAGAGCTGAGTGGTAACACTGATTTCCCCCAGGGGCTACTAAAATGCTTCCTATAACTCTTGTATTTTCAGTGTCATTAGAGAATATACTTGGCTCCAAAATTTTGGACACTCTCTCAGGTACCCAGATCTTAATATATTGTCAGGATTAGTTTATGTCAAAAGCTGCTGTTCTCTTTCTTGTAGCCACTGACCTCCATTGCAGATGGAGGCCAGGTTTGAGAATTTCTTTTCTTAACAGAAAGCATTAAAAATTTGCAGATATTAAGATCCAGCTTATCTGTTGCTTAACCTCTGCTTGAGTTCTGACCTCTTTTCACTGCTAGAATATGTTTCTGACTCCATATTGCCCATCTTGTTGCCTGTGTTACTGACAAATTGAAGGGACTACTTACAAACTTACCTTCAACAGCTCCCCCTCACCTGCCCATCTGAATTCTTGAACCATTCCTTCTCTGCCTTTCTGTGTCTTCATGTTTATTTACAGCATGATAAAAAGTATTTACAAGAAGGAAATGAGTAGCCTAAAGTACACTGGAGAAATATTTTAACAGGAGTGACCATAACAGTGGTTCATATTTCCTATGCCTGTTTTCTTTCCTGAGGTAAGGAGAATTTATAAGCTGTTAACTTTGTATGCTCTGCATGAACTGTTGTAAAAGTTTCAGATGCATATTGAATTTTTTTTTGTTTAACTACCAAAGATTCCAAAGAGAGAGGATAAATTAACCAGAAATATTTATTTCAAGAGCAACTTTTATTTAATTAAAATATCATTAGCAATAGTTCAGTATATAAAGGTAATAACTTATTTAATATAGCCATTTGTCATTTATAGACACCACCCCCATTAACCCGAGTAATCAACTCTGTTTCCCTTCAGTTTCATTTAGTCAGGTTTAGGGGTAACCACAGATTTTTCTATGGCTTGTGTTCATAAAATAGTTTCTTGCAATCTGCTTTATGTGCATTTACACATATGAAAAAAGTCAAAATATATTAGAGAGCCTTTATTCTTAATATTAACTATGTGAAATTTAATTTCCTACCCATCAAAATATTTTTCTTTTAATTATCAATTAATTTCTCTTGTTCTCTTTGTAATATACTCCTGAATTATTTTCCTATCTGCTCTAAAGTTCTATGAAACTATTGATTATGTGTTACAAAAACATTCTTAATCCAGATCTGCAATGGCTTGTTTAAAAAGCAATTTATCATCAAAATTTTAAAACTTTTAGGCTTCAAAGTACACTACTAAGAAAGTTAAAAGACAACCCAAAGAATGGGAGAAAATAGGTGTAAATCATATATCTGATGGACTTGCATCGAGAATGTTTGTTTGTTTATTTATTTATAAATATATTTTGATTTTTTACAGAGAGAAAGGGAGAAGGATAGAGAGTCAGAAACATCGAAGAGAGAGAGACATCGATCAGCCACCTCCTGCACGCCCCCAACGGGGGATGTGCCCGCAACCAGGATACATGCCCTTGACCGGAATCGAACCCAGGACCCTTCAGTTCACAGGCCGACGCTCCATCCACGGAGCCAAACTGGTTTCGGCTGTTTATTTATTTTAATTGATAGAGAGAAAGGGAGGGAGAGGGAGAGAGAGAGAAAGAAACATTTATATGAGAACAAAACATCAATCGGCTGCCTCATGCACACTGGCATGTGTCCTGATTAGTGCATGGGATGATGCCCAACCCACCTGAGTTGTGCTGGCCAAGGTGCCAGACTATATAAAGAGCTCATACAGTCAGTAATAAAAAGACAAATAACCTGGCCCTGGCTGACATTGCTCAGTGGTTAGAGCAGCAGCCTGAGTACCAAAGGGTTTTGGGTTTGATTTTCAGTCAAAGACATGTATCAGGGTTGCAGGCTCACTCCCCGGCCCCAGTCGGGATGTGTGAGGGAGGCAACCAATCAATGTGTCTTTCTCACATGGGTGTTCCTCTCTCTCTCTCTCTCCATATCCCTCTACTCCCTCTATCAGTGGAAATAATATTCTGGGGTAAGGATTAACAAAAATAAATTTCTATAGGTTTATATGCAAAGTGTCCCCTTCGGGAGTTCGACAGGAGACCAGGAGTTCAATTGCTCACTATGATGTATGATGACCAACAGGGGGAGGCGCAGAATGAAGGAAGGCCCTGGCTGGCAGCCAGAAGGTCCCTATTGGCCTTGATCACTGGCCAGGCCTAAGGACCCTACCAGGCCTCTAGTAAATAAATAGATAACCAAATTAAAAATGAATGAGAGATTTAAAGAGACATTTCTCCAAAGAAAATATACAAGTGACAAATAAGCATACAAAAAGATGCTCAGCATCATTAGTTATTAAGGAAATACAAATCAAAACCACAATGAATCACCATACCATTTCACACCCACTAGAATGGATAATTATAATGAAAAAGATGGACAATAACAAGTGTTGGTGAGGATTAGAGAAATTAGAACCCTCATATATTGCTGGTAGAATGGTAAAATGATGCAGAAATTTGGAAAATCATATTGGCAGTTCCTCAAGAAGTTAAATATAGAGCTATTATGTGAGCTAGCAATTTCACTTCTAGTTATAAACCTAAGAAAATTAAAAATGTGTTTACAAAAAACTTGTATACAAGTGCTTATAATAGCAAAAAGAGTGGAAACAGCTCAAATACCTGTCAACTAATAAATGGGTCCTTCTATATAATAAAAGCCTAATATGCTAAGTGTCCAGTCATCTGATCATCTGTTCAACCAATCAGAGTAATATGCTAATGATATGCTAAGGCTGCTCAACTGCTCCATATAATGTGCACTGCCCAGCAGGGGGCAGTCAACCAGTCGACCAGTCACTATAATGTGCACTGACCACCAGGGGGTAGACGCTCCGACTGGTAGCTCAGGTCTGACAGATTGGGACTCTGAGATAGGCCAGACATGCCCTGGAGCCCTCCTGCAGTCCCTCCTCAGCTGGCCAACCTCCCACATTCCTCCCCAGCCCTGATCATGCACTGGTGGGGTCCCTAGGTCTGGCCTGCACCCTCTTGCAATTTGGGACCCCTCAGGGGATGTTGGAGAGACAGTTTTGGCATGATCCCATAGACCAGGCTGAGGGACCCCACTGGTACACGAATTCGTACACTGGGCCTCTAGTATCCAAATAATAGAATATTGCTATTGGGTCCTGTTATGGACTGAATGCTGTGTTTTCCCAAAATTCTTATGTTCAAGCCATCACTCCCAGTGTGATGATATTAGGAGGTAATTGGGTTTAGGTGAGGTCACAAGAGTAAGCCCCCATGATGGGATCAGTGCCCTGGAAAGACACTAGAGCTTCCTCTCTCTATGGATACAAAAAGAAGGTAGAATTTATAAGCCAGGAGGAGGTTCCTCACTAAGAACCAAATCTGCCAGCACCTCAATCTTGTCAGGGGCAGGGAGAAGACAAAAGAATAAGTAGTGACTACTAATGGGTATGAGGTTTGTTTTGGGGATGATGTAAATGTTCTAAAATTAGATAATGGTACATAACTCTGAGTATGCATAAAGTTACTACACTTTAAAAAGGTGAGTTGAATACTTTGTAAGTTATAAAGTATCTCAACATAAGAGTAATTAGATTTTTAATCTATTTAGGTTCTTATTTAACAAAACTCTTAATTCTAGAATATATTCAAAATCAATATAAGAAGTACATAGAGCCCGACCAATGTAGGCTCACTGGATTACAGGAGGTTGCAGATTTGATTCCCAATCAGGGCACATATTCAGTTCCTAGCTCTAACTCCAGTAAGGGCATTCAGGAGGCAGTTGATCAATGTTTCTCTTTTATTGATGTTTCTATCTCTTTTTCTCTTCCCTTCCCTCTCTGAAATGAATAAAAACATATATATTTTTAAAATATGTAGAAAAATATCAGTAGTCAACAATGATTAATCATATCCAAATTCACAGTTTACTCTCAAATATTTTCCCCATGATTTACACACACATTTGTTTTCCTTGAAGTACTGTTCTCTGCATTGAAACAACAATTGCTTCTAGAGAGCTCTCTACATGTGCTTGAAGAGGTGAGGGATACAATTAAAGTAATAGCTCATAAATTGCCAGTGACTGGGGGTATAGTCAAAATTAGCACTCATCTTTATTGTTGCAACCAATTTGTTTCCAAACGATCAAAGAGATTTCAAAAAGAAACCAAGTGTAAGTTATCATCTAAAGACTGCAGTCTCTGTCTCAAGATTTTTAAAAGAGGAAACACTTTAGGAGTGTTAGGTTCCAATTAAATTTACCGATAATAAAATTTGACACAATTCCTTAGTAAGTGTAGATAAGAATTCCACTGATGATGAATCTATGATGAATCATGGGAGAAGTAAAAATGAATCTGAAAAGATGCTTCACTTTACTGACAGTTAAGGAAGTGTATAACAACAAGAAATTGTTTTTCCTCCTTCCAGATTGAGAAATATTTAAAAGATTGATAATATCCAGTGCGGAAGAGAGTGTTTGGAAATAAGCACTCTCATCTTACTGGGAGAATAAAAAGTTATGATTGGTTTGGGTAGTGATTTTCAATGTTGATTATTTAATTTTAAATATGTATATCCTTTGACTCATCAAGTCCATTTCAAAGAACCAGTTTAAATTTTTTTTTCTTTTATTGTCTTAACTAGTAGCCAGTGTGCCAGTAGCTCTCTGCAGGGCCTAGCTGCTCCACACCCACTGCCCAGAGGCTATCCACAGCCGAGAGCCCATCCGTTGCCAGGCGTGGAACACTTGCCTCATTGACGCAGCAACGAAGCAAGCATTCTGCTAGGCCGCTCACGCTACTTGCTCTGAGAGGCCAGCCCTACCTCCCCCTGGGACTGGGGGACTCCAGCCAGGCTGAGAGGACTGGGTGCCATCATCTTGTGGCTATAGGCCCTGCCATCTTTGTGATGGAGTGATGGTTAATTTGCATATTATCCTTTTATAACATAGGTAGTTTTACATATACAGTGGTACCTCGAGATATGAGTTTAATTCGTTCTGTAACCTTGAGGCGTGGGAAACTATGAGACGCTCAAGTCGCGGTAAACTGGTGGGTCGTGTGCAGCCGGCGGATCCGCGCAATTACTCGTATCTCAACTGTTGCTTGTATTTCAAAGCAAAAATCTCTCGCTCGAAGGCTCGTATTTCAAAAATCTCGTATGTTAGGGCACTCGTATCTTGAGGTACCACTGTATCTCCTTTTTCCCAGTTGACCCCCCTCCAGCCAATTCCACCCCAAGAAAGCCCCCATTTTCTGTGTCCATTGGTTATGCTAATATCCATGCATAAAAATCCTTTGGTTGCTTTCTAATCCCCCACCCCCACTTCCCTACCCTTTGTCTCTAGATGGATCTATTCTTGTTCATCAAATTATGTTGATCATTATATCCCACATATGAGTGAGATCATGTGATATTTATCTTTCTCCGACTGGCTTCTTTCATTTAGCATAATGTTCTCCAGTTCCATTCATGTTGTTGCAAATGTTAAAAGTTCCTTCTTTTTTATTCCATTGTGTACATGTACCACAGTTTTTTAATCCACTCACCTGCTGATAAGAACTAAGGTTCCAAATCTTAGCTATTGTAAATTGTGCTGCTATGAACATAGAGGTGTTTATATCCTTTCTGATTGCTGTTTCTGGTTTCCTGGAATATAGTACTAGAAGTGAGATTACTGAAACAAATGGGAGTTCCATTTTTAACTTTTTGAGGAAACTCCATACTGTTCTCCACAGTGGCTGCACCAATCTGTATTCCCACCAGCAGTGCAAGAGGGTTTCTTTTTCTCCGCATCTTCGCCAGCACTTATCTTTTGTTGAAGATAGCCATTCTGACAAGTGTGAGATGGTACCTCATTGTTGTTTTGATTTGTATCTCTCGGATGATTAGGGAATTTGAGCATTTTTTCATATGTCTTTCAGCCTTCTGTATGTCCTCTTTTGAAAAGTATCTATTTAGATCCTTTGCCCATTTTTTGATTGGATTGTTTATCTTCCTTTTGTTAAGTTGTATGAATTCTCTGAAAATTTTGGAGATAAAGCCCTTATCAGAAATATCATTGGCAAATATGTTCTCCCATGCAGTGGACTTTCTTTTTGTCTTGTTGATTATTTCTTTTGCTGTGCAGAAGCTTTTTATTTTTATATAGTCCTATTTGTTTATTTTTCAAAGAATCTATTTTTGAGGAAAACATTCACAAGTGTGTGAAGATAAAAGCACAAGATAGTTACTGAAAGTTTATTCATAATGAACATTGAAAACAAACCAATAATCCATAAATGGATCAAAGAATACCACCATGCAGTATTTCAAGATTCCTCATTAAGTGAAAATAGAAAGTGGTTTAAATAAAATATATAAAAAATATGAAACACTTGCCCTAGATTGTTTGGCTCAATGGACAGAGCATCTGACTGCAGAAGGGTCCTGGGTTCAATTCTGGTCAAGGGCACATGTCCAGGTTGTGTGTTTTTTTCTCACTAGGGGGCATGCAGGAAGCAGCCAATGAATGATTCTCTCCCATCATTGATGTTTCTCTCTTTCCCTTTCCCTTCCTCTCTGAAATCAATAATATATATACATAAAATAATATGAAACAGTTTTGTAAAATTAATATCCATATGATATTACATAATCTATACTAATAAAAGCCTAGGAGGCCCTCGTGCCATTGTGTGATGCCCACTTGTTATCACAAGATGGCCATCACAAGATGGCCACCAGAAGATGGCTGGCAGGGAGGGCAGTTGTGGGCGAGCAGGCTGGCAGGGGAGGGCAGTTGGGGGTGAGCAGGCCTGCAGGGGAGGGCAGTTGGGGGCCAGTGGGCCAGCAGAGGAGGGCAGTTGGGGGTGATTGGGCTGGCAGGGGAGCAGTTAGGCGCCAATCAGGTTGGCAGGAGAGCGGTTAGAGGGTGATCAGGTTGGCAGGCAGGCAGGTGAGTGGTTAGGAGCCAGCAGTCCCGGACTGTGAGAGGGGTATGGGATCGGACCTAAAAATGGCAGTTAGACATCCCCCAAGGGGTCCCAGATTGGAGAGGGTGCAGGCTGGGCTGAGGGACACCCCCCCACAGTGGATGAATTTCATGGACCAGGTCTCTAGTCTATAAATAATACATATGGTTTAAATATTTAGGTTAGGTTAGAACAGTAATCGTAATATAAATGAGAACCACTAGCAGGGTCGCCTAAGATCATCGGAAAACAGATATTTATATTACAATTCATAAAAGTAGCAAAATTACAGTTATGGAGTAGCAACAAAAATAACTTTATGGTTGGGGGTCACCACAACATGAGGAACTGTATTAAAAGGTCACTGCATTAGAAAGGTTGAGAACCGCTGGGTTAGAACTGAACACATAGGTTAAAATGTGCTTTTGAAATCTATAGAGTTTTCTGCAAAAAATTATGAGAAATGACTTCTAAGAGTGGTTAGAGTTGACTTTGATTTTCTCAATTGTCCTTTTTTGAAACATTTGACTTTCTTGTAAAGATTATGCATTTCACAGTTTTACAAAACAGTTGTTCTTTTTTAAAAAGATTAATTATTTGGGCCCTGGCCAGGTTGCTCAGTTGGTTGGAATGGTATCCCATACACTAAAAAGTTGCAGGTTCCAGCTCTCTCTGGGGCACGCCCATGCCTTTCTTCCTTCTCAGGCAATTTATCTTTACTTTTCTCTCCTAAATGCTAAGGGTCCCCACTACACTTGTACCCAGGAGAACAATAAGCAGCTCATCCCAGGCTTACCTGAACCTGTCGCTAAGGCCCCCTTTTCAGTGAACTAACAGCAGCTCTGCCTTCGCTCACTTTTTCACTGTGACTTTTACTTCTCAGTTGAGTCCTTGCAGCCCAGCATGACCCACCCTATAACATTTCTAGCAAATCACCACTACCTAGTCTCTCCCCTGATGCTTCGTCTATCCTAAGCCCTTTCTTGTTTCACTGTCCCTAGCTTTCATAAATGTATCCTCAAAATAATTCAAAATAAATAATAGATAAATTAAAAAAAATAAATGTACTTTCAAAATCACCTGGACTCATGTTGTGAAACCTTTCCTACATGAAGACAAGAACCCACAGCAGGCCCATAGCAGATCCACTCTGGGTCTAGTCCCTAAAAAAAAAAAAAAAAAAAAAGGTTTGAAAAAAGGTTGAGTTTGATCCCTTGTTGGGATACATATAGGAGGCAACCAATTGATGTTTCTCTCTCTCCTTTCCTCTCTAAAATCAATGAACATATTTTCAGGTGAAGATTTTAAAAAAAAGATTAATGATTTTAGGGCAGTGAAAATACGTATTCTATATAACATTATAGTGATGGATATTCGCCATTGTTCTTCTGTCTAAATCTATAAAATGCACAATACCAAAACTAAAGTGACCTATGGATTTTGAGTTATTTTAATGTGTAAATGTAGGTTCATCCTTGTTTAAAAAAAAAGAAAAAGAAAGAAAGAAAGAAAAGGAAGGAAGGAAGGAAGGAAGGAAGGAAGGAAGGAAGGAAGGAAGGAAGGAAGAGAAAAAAAAGAAAAAAAGTACCATTCTGGTGAGTGATGTTTATAATGAGGGAGGCTATACATGTGTAAGGGCAGGGGTTATGTAGCGATCTCTGTATCTTCCTCTCAATTTTACTACCAACTTAAAACTGTTCTTTAAAAAATAAAGTCTTTAAAAGAAAACAGAGGAGTGAAAATTCCCAGATAGCGAGAAGAGCCCAGATGCACATTTGATTTTGCCTATTCTTCCCTTCTCTACAACTCCTTACAGTTATAGATTGAAATTATCAAAGAAAAGAATGAGAATAGTAGAAAATTCACAGAATCAGAAATTTTGATATCTAAAAGGAACTATAATGTCATACAGAGTATTTTCACTACCCTAAAATCATTAACCTTTTTTTATCCAACCATTTTCTTTTACAGACCAGTAACTACTAGTAAGATGTGGAACTGCTGATTTGTCTAAGGTCACACCATAGAGGCAGTGCCATGTCCACAGCTCAGGTCTTTAGCCTCTTAATAAAATGGTTCTTCCTGTTGAAAGGGGCAAAACAAGAGAAAAAAAAGTGAACCTTTTTTTCTCCCACTTATCAAAACCCTATACAATTTTATTTTGATTAGATTTCTGACTCAGATCACTGATTCTTTTTTTTTAAATATATTTTATTGATTTTTTACATAGAGAAAGGGAGAGGAATAAAGAGTTAGAAACATCGATGAAAGAGAAACATCGATCAGCTGCCTCTAGCACACTCCCTGCTAGGTAATAGATCACTGATTCTTAACTTGAATATACTTCTTCAATTTGTTGTACACATCTATGCTACTAAAAATAGCCATTCAAAAGATATTTTTTTCATATTTTGCAAAACCAGTACAACACAGCTTCAATATTTAAAGATGTCATTTTATTCACATTTATTTTTTAGGTTTTCTTTTCTCCATAAAAGGAAAATGAATTATTTAAAAACTGAAGTGAACAACCCTGGCCAGTGTGGCTCAGTGGTTGAGTGTTGGTTGATTCATGCACCAACAAGTCACAGGTTCAATTCCTGTTCAGGACACATACCTACATTAGGGGCTCAGGGAGCTGGAACCCTAGTAGGGGATGTACAGGAGGCAGCCAATTGATGTTGATGTTTCTGTCTCATTGATGTTTCCATCTCTTTCTCTTCCTTTTCTCTAAAATCACTAGAAGCATATTTTTAAAAAATTAATAAAAACTGAATTAGATAATATTTATAGCACTAAATATATTTTTTATATTGTTGATTCTTTTAAAAATGTTATTGATTTCAGAGAGGGAGAGAGAAATAGAAACATCACTTCATTTCAGCTGGGTTAGAAAAATAAGATTTTGGGGGAGTCACAAATAACAGTGACTTTCAGTAACTCAAAGAAACAGAAAGTAGAATAGACATTAACTTTTATTCAGTTCCCGCAAGGCTCAAGTACTCACATTGAAAGGAATTATTTGATTCAATAAAGAATGCTTATCAAGTTTTATAGGAGACCTCTAAGGCTCAGCAAGGTATTGCAATTACTCATTAGACTACTTTAAGTGCCCTATCCCCCAGGAGATATTGCAGGAGTTACTAAAGTAAATTGGTGAATATCTGAAACTGTTTTAACAGACTCCCTATTCTTCCAACAGGGGTTTAAATTATAAAATAAATGAGCTGATTTTTAAAAAAATGTATTAGAGACACATGAAATAAAATGTCAGAGACAATTTCTGCCTTAAAGTTCAAAGGGATTAAGTGTAAAATCAATGGACTTGTAAAACAAAGAAACTTTCTGTTTTAATTGACCAGAATCTCACCATGAACCATTGGCATAAAATCATCAAACAATCTTAGACTGCATTTATAGAAAGATGGTATTCACAACTGAAGTAGGCAGCTTCCTGCCTTGTGATGTTCAATGCCTATGTGTAATCCTGTGGGCTGGACCTAGTGACTCAATTCTAACAAATAGAATCTGGGATTGTATTATAAAAAACACACACAACTGTGGCTTCTCTCTCTTCCTTATCCACTCTCCTATCTCTCTCCCTGCTTCCCTGACTCCCTCCCCCTACCTTCCTCCCTCTGTTCTTTCTTGGCCAGTAAGCTGTCATGATTCATCGTGTTGGGAGCAATCCTATGGAAAGGCCCACATGGTGCAATGAGGAACATTCTCTTATATCCTTAAAATTAATAATAATTTCTCATATCCCATGAGAAAGATAAGCCTGCCAGCAACCACATGGAATGAGTTTAAAAGAGATCCTTCAGCTCCAGTTCAGTCTTGGTTGATGACTTTATTGCAATTTCACCAGAGATGCTGAGCCAGAATAATTCAGCTAAGGCTTTTCTGCATTCCTGGCCCATGGAATTGTAAATAAATATTTGTTGCTGTTTTAAACTGTTAAATTTTGAGGTAATTCGTTATACATGAATAGATAACTAATACAAGGACAATAGAGTACCAGTAAATGGAACTCAGCACCCGGGCCACATCTAGAACATTTCCGTCAGTTCTGGGTGCTATCTTTAATGCATATTGACAATCTGGGGTGTCT
Source organism: Lasiurus cinereus (assembly GCA_011751065.1). Lineage (NCBI taxonomy): Eukaryota > Metazoa > Chordata > Mammalia > Chiroptera > Vespertilionidae > Lasiurus > Lasiurus cinereus. The sequence continues at coordinate 30,035,367 of JAAGEH010000293.1, read as the reverse complement.
CTGGGGAAGAGTGATAAGGATTGTGAAGGAGATAGAAACTATATCACACAAGGAATCCTTGAATGAACTCAGGACATTAGAGTAGAAAAAAGGTAAATTTGGGGAGAAATTTGAATATCTACTCTTGGGTATCATAAAATCCTATGGAAGAGCTACAAGAAACCTGGACCTTAAGAAGTATTCAGTGGTCCAACACTCTCATTTTATAGATCAGACGTGAGGCTCAGAGTGGTTATGATTCTGACTAGTTACAGGCTGACCTGAGAATATAACTCCGGATGACTGAATCAATGGCAGTTGTGCTTTTTGTAGTTCCAGGGATTTATTGATAGAAGCTATAGGAAGGCCAACTTTAATAATTTGTGAGAAAGAACTTTAGCAATTAGAGCTCTACATATTTAGACATTAAGTAAACTCAGGTTACTTCCAAGCTTTCAATCAACTCTAGCATCTGATTCCATGTTAATTTTAAGGATATAAAAGAATATAAAACAGCCCTGGCCAATGTTTCTTCATGGTTAGACATCAGTCCACACACCGAAGGGTAAAGGGTTCAATTCTCTGTCAAGGGAACATACCCGGATTGCAGGTTCCATCCCAGCTCTGGTTGGGGTACATGCAGAAGGCAACCAATTGATGTATCTTTCTCACATCAATGCTTCTCTCTTTCATTCTTTCTCCCCCTCTCCCTCCTTCCTTCCCTTTTGTCTAGAAAAATCAATGGAAAAATATCCTCTGGTGAGGATTTACAATAGCAACAGAAAAGATTATAAAAACAAACCAATATTTACCATGGTGATAACAACAGAATTCTAGAATCTTAGAAACAAACTTTATAGAAATAATCAGTACATTCCCAATAAAGAATACCAGAATAAAATGCAGTTAGAGTAATCATGGTTGAAATAAGAGCAAAGCTCTTATTTTACCCTTCAAGAAACAAAGAAGGAAGAACATGTATTTTTAGATTTGGATTATTTGTGTATTGGAAAGGAACCCTGTAGTGACATTATGAAGTGGAAGCCCATATTCTGATCCTGTTTACATCATGAAGAATAGGTTCAGGAGTTACCAGTGTAGAGCAGTGATAATCATTGTGGAAATTCTATGTATAATTCTCTCTAAATGTAATGAAAAAAATCAGAGGATGGATAGGCTAAGAGATAATTCCTATAATTAAAATGCAATAGAAACAGTATCAGCATGTATCACCAGCACTTTAACACCCACAATAAGACAACAAGGACTTAATCAGCTCAACACTTAACCATTATGTAAGAAGCGCTTTTTAAAAAGAATAATTGTGAATGCTTTTTCATTTATCAGATCCTCCAGAATAAAAAAATCATACTCTAATTCAAATTGCTTTTTAGTTGTAAATAATTATCTTTCATCATACATGATAAGTAATGAAACATTACTTAGAAACAAATTCACATTTATAAACCCAGAGGCTCATATTCATGATAGAGTGGGGCCTTCTTCATTTCAGTAATAGCAACTGAATCTTACAGTAGATCACTTTAGAAATATCCTCAACTCCTCTCTTTTTAAAAAAATATCAGTTCTGTCTTCACAATCTAATATATTCAGAATCTGACCACTTTTCAGCACTTCCATGCTACTATCCTGGTCGAAGCCAACATCATCTGTTGCCTGGATTCTGCTAACTGGCCTTTGTACTTTGGCTTTTGCTCTGCCTGCAGCCTATTTTCAATCCAGTAGCCAGAGCGACTTTTAAAAAATTTATGCCAACCATGTCCGTCCTCTCTGCTCAAGACCCTTTAATGGCGTTCCCTTGGACTCCTCACAATGGCCTACAAGGCCATCCATGATTTGGTCCCTTAATTTTCTGATCTCATCTACAACAATCTTCACTCAGTCCACTCTAGTCATACTGGCCTTCTTCACAAAAATACCAGACATACATCTCAGGATCTTTGTACTTGCTGTTCCTTCTGTTTAAAATGCTCTTCCCCCAGATAGTCGCAGGTCTCAGGCCCTTATTATGTACCACTTTGTTCAAACAGCACTTTCTCAGTGAGGCCTTCCTCATCCACCCTATTTAAAATTACAACTTTCATGACATACACATGCCTTACCTACTATATTTTCCTTCACATTTCTTCTTACTGTCTTACTTGCTATATAATGTACCTATATTTTTTTATCATCTGTGCCTCTCTCCCCATTAGAATATAAGCTCTATGAGATCAGGAATTTAGTTTGCTTTATTTTTTGTTTTGTTTTGTTTTGTTTTGTTTTTGTTAATCCTCACTTGAGGATATTTTTCCATTGATTTTTAGAGAGAGTAGATGAGAGAGGGAAAGACAGAGAAAAATATACACATGAGAGAACCACATCATTGGTTGCCTCCTGCATAAGCTCCTGACCAGGTCCTGGGCAGGGAGGAGCCTGCAACCAAGGTACATGCCCTTGACCAGAATTGAATCCAGGACTGTTTGGTCCACAGGCCAGTGTTGTATCCACTGAGCCAAACCAGCTAGGGTGATTTTGTCTTGTTTTATACACTGATATATCAAAAATTCCTAATACACTGCTTGTCACATAGTGGGTACTCAATACAATTTTGTTTGTTTAATTAGCAATACCTCACTTTTTACAGTAATGACTTTCATATGGAAACTACTTAGGCTATTGATAACTAGAGCAATTGACTTATTTTTAGTCTTAGATTGACATTGGCTTTGCAATTGCAGTGCATATTAGAAAGGGTAGCTATAATTAGCATTTTTTAGGTATATGGAGAATTGCCGTTTTCATGAGTGATGAATCAGATAATTCCCAGGCATAGGTAAAAGTAGATATTTGCCTGAAGCAGTGTATTCAGAGGAAAATTAAAAATTTCTTAACTATAGCTTATATTTAGTCAAGCTAAATAAATATTTGCATGTTTTATGAACCTCTGTAAAATTCCTTTACCTAACCACAGCAATGTTTGGGATTAAAAAATAAAACAAATCAAAATACAAAAGAGAGTCATCAGAATATCAGTGTATTGCATCAGCTAGTCTCAAAATCAAAGGCAAGTCCTGGCCAGTATGGCTCAGTTGGTTGGAACATTGCCCCATGCACCAAAAGGTCAAGGGTTCAATTACTAGTCAGGGCACATACCCAGGTTTCGGATTTGATTCCAGATCAGGGTGCATACAGAGAGCAACAGGTCAATATTTCTCTCTCACAATGTTTCTCTCTCTCTCTCTCTCTCATTTCCTTCTCTGAAATCAGTAAAAACATATCCTCAGGTGAGGATTGAAAAAAGACCACACACACACACAAACAAAAAACAAAGAAACAGATTCACTTAAGATTACCACAATTGACTTAATAAATAAATCTGAATATATACTTCAGTATTTTAAAAAGGGTAAAAGGGCCGAGACCGGTTTGGCTCAGTGGATAGAGCATCGGCTTGCGGACTGAAGGGTCCCAGGTTCGATTCCGGTTGGGGGCATGTACCTTGCTTGCGGGCACGTCCCCACTGTGGGGCGTGCAGAAGGCCTTGGCTGATCGGTGTCTCTCTCTCATAGATGTTTCTGACTTTCTCTCTTCCTTCCTCTCTGTAAAAAATCAATAAAATATATTTTTCAAAAAATAAAAATAAATAAATAAAAAGGGTAAAAGGTCTTGATATTGGTAAATCAGTGGCAACATTAGATCTCCTGATTTTAATGTACATTTATTAAATTACCTAATTAAATAATGTTGTTATTAATTAATTTGATATTTATTTGAATGGTTTAAAGAGTTGCTTATAAAACTATTACAAATATTGAGCAAATATTTCTAAATTTTTATATTTATAGTATAACCACATATATTGCCAGTCAAGGCAAAAGGAAACTTACTCAGAACAAAACATGTTTCATTATGCTTGTTTGAAGAAAATTGCTTTCATCAAGGAACTTAATGGGACCAAATGATTCCATTCCATTTTTTAAATTTGCTCACATTCATTATTCTCAAACATTTTTGTAAGTTCAAGTTAATATGCAGTTTTAATATATGCCTCCCTTGCATGGAAATGAGCAAGGTTTTTTAGTAGCAAAAAGGAATATAAGCAACATCTAAAACTTGGTTAAGTGTTAGACAGTATAGTGCACCTGTTAAAACTCAAAATTGTGGAACTAGAAAGTAGGACTTTTTCACTTTAAATCATTTTCTGAAAAGCTCAGTTTGGAATAATGAATGTAACGACAAACTAAGTTAATCTTTTATAAGTTTGCATTGATTTTTTTAAAGGCAATGTTTAATTGAAATTGTACTATCCAATCCAGGATATCCAATCTTTAGAATAGCATAAAAAAAAAAGAGTCCCAGAATTTAAATAGGTATTATGAGATATTACTAAGTATGTACTTATAGTATGATGGGTGCCACGAATGTAAAAATATCACTAGATCAGGAACTTGAATGCACTTTTGCCCTTGTTGCATATAGACTAACGGAAGAATTGTATTTAAAAGAAATATGAGAAAAGAAAAATGTGAAAGTTTTACAGCTAGAGAGATAGAATGTTATGTTTAATGATGATTTATGGAATGACAAAATGGCTTTGCTGGCACTCATAGCTTCTCATCTATTTTTTGAGATATTAAGAGTTGTAAGATATGACTGTAAGACTAATTTAACCATAAACACTAAATGACTGTTATAGCCTCAACATAACAAGTTAAGGCTTCACACTAATTCCAATGATACAGCTTCATTTTTAAAATTCCAGTTTTCAAATTCGTGTTTGAATCTATATTCACATTTAAAATATAGTTAATGGTGATGAATTTTCCCCCTTTTATAATTTAATTGATTTAAAGTGGAACACTTATTTAAATAATAGTGGTGAGAAGAGGGGATAGTTTTTGCTCATTTAAAGTACAGAAGTGAAATATACAAAATAAGACTGATTTTTTTTAACTAACTCAGAAATTCCAAAATATTAATTTGAATAGTAGCATTATTGGCCTAAGGATCTAGCAAAGGAAGAGAATCTGACAAAGTAAAAGTCTTATATTTTATGTCCTAAAAATACTTCTTTTATAGTCACACTCTAAATAAAACAATATAGTAGGTCCCCATATTTTATGAATATAGTTTAACTACCATCACTTACCTGATCATTAAATTTAACATTCTGTGCCATGGATCTATGTGGAAATTCAAAACATGTTAAAATGTGACAGATGACCTTCATGCAAGTTGGCAATAGTTCTGGTACTAAAAATTGTGGTTGTTTCTTATGTTTACGTAACCTGCTTAGCATTGAATCTCCCTCTTCCAAGAGGATCTTCCTGTGAAGACTGCCATCAAGTCACCTTTACTCTTAATGTCTGCAACCTGTGACATCAGATTTTTAAAGGGTTCATGTGAACTATGGTATAATTTTTCTAGCATTTAAAAAGGGTAATAAAATTATATGTTTATGTACTAATTATGTTCAGAAAAATAAGCCAGGAAAAGATGATGGTATTCATTTGGTTTTGACAAAATGGAGCTGTTCCTTATAATATCAGTTGTATAGTAAGGAAATAACACTAACTCACTGTGTATTCAGTTTTAAATGGTTATGTATTTTTAGCTTGCCAAGAAAAATAAACAGCTTTGTACATTTGAAGAATTTTCTCCCCACACATTTTCACCTTCAATATCTTACTGTGGAACTTACCCCTTACCCCTTGCCCCCTCCCCAGGAAAAACGTCGGCAAAAACAACCTTATAGCACAAACACTTTTTAAAGTAAATAATGGTAGCCTAAAACTTAATATTTTTATAAAGTATTATAATATTGTTTTGTGGATAATTGAAATAAAAATTCTCATTGAATGTAAAAAAAATTGCTTTCTGTCTTCTTATATAATAGCAGCAATATTACATCATTTGATTTCCTTTTGGATGAAATGTTCCATGAGTATAGGAGAAATGAAGTTTTTCTTTTTCTTTTTGTCTAAATGTTCTTATTTGAAACAAATAGTTGCACCAGGAGAAGTCAAGTTTTATAAACACTGCAGATTTTATTAAGATCTGAAATCAAAGTTGGCTATAAAATATAAGTATTTTTAATAAAATGCAGTTAAATAACATTAATAAAATGCCTATTTCGGGAACAGTGTATAAACCACAAATAATCATGATAAATTTTTGTACCCACCATCTGGGGCACTAGTACTGGTGCTCTGTGTGCTCCTCTCCATCACTCTTTCTTCTGAGAGGCACCTGTTATTTTAATTTTATGTCCTCCATTCACTTGCTTTCCTCAAAGCCCCACCATTTGCATACATATCTCTAAACGATACATTATTTAGTTTTGAAAATTAGAGTAGCAATCACACACCTAGTTTTATAAGGAAAAAAACAACACTGTCATCACTTTTGAAGGCTATCAGGAAAAAAATATGTTGAATAGAGTCTCAGGGTCATAGCCTGGCTTCAGCTCCTCTGAGAGTTTATAAGAGATTTTCTCTGCTTGACATAATTCCGGGGAAACAGAGAGTTTATTAGAATTCACCTATTTGACATGGATTTTGTGTGGATCAGGTACTGTTTACACAGCTGGTTTGGTCAGATAGGGAAGGATGCTCTTTAGTCTCTACTTTTAACTCCTATGTCCTATCTCTAGGTTTTAGGAATAAATCAAACCAGAGTCTTTTGGGGTGAAATAACTGTCCTCAGATGAAGAGAATAAAACTTCATTAATATATAGTCAAGACAAGCCAGACACAGAAAAGTACCTACGTACTCTATCCTCAGATGATGACAGTGCTGACCATGTCTGATTCTTGAGTCATACTGCCCCAGCTGGACTGGTTATCCTCCTGTGTGGGACACAGCTGTCATATGGGACTTCCTTTCTCCTCTATTGGAGTTTGAACTTCTTGTATTGCATATCTATCTTCCTCTTTCTTGGTTTAGTTTCCCTTATTGGTGAAGTACATCCTCTTGCCACTTCTTTTTTTATTGATTTTTTACAGAGAGGAAGGGAGAGGGATAGAGAGTTAGAAACATCAATCAGCTGCCTTCTGCACATCTCCTACTGAGGATATGCCCGCAACCAAGGTACATGCCCTTGACCGGAATCGAACCTGGGACCCTTCAGTCCGCAGGTTGACGCTCTAGCCACTGAGCCAAACTGGTCAGGGCTCTAGTCACTTGTTAAGCAAAGATACATGGGAAATAAATTCTCTGAGTCCTTGAATGTCTGAAAATATCTTTGTCCAATTTTCATTCATATATATATTTAGAGAGAGAGAAACCTCAATGTGTGAGAAAACCATGGAATGGTTGCCTCTGGTATGCATCCCAACCATGGATGAAACCTGCAACCTGGGTATATGCCCTGGCCTGAAATCAAACCATCTTTCAGTGCCTGAGACAACACAACCAACCGAGCTACATTGGCCAGGGAAATCTTCATTCTTGATTGATAATTTCTGAGGACAGGATTCCACATTCGAGAGCATTTTGTTCAGAATTTTTAATGTATTTCTCTTACTTTTTGAAAGCCTATCTTTTTGCTTCCAGAGCTGTAGTTGAGAAGTCCCAAACTATTGTGTTTCTTTAGCTATTGTGTGTAACTAGCCTGTTTACATTTTTTTTCTCTGAAAACTAGTAGATTCATTTCATTGTTCAGGTGTTCTGAAATTTCACAATGGGTGACTTGTTATAAATTCATCTTCATCAGTTTGCCTCAGCTCTCAATATTTTAAATTGATTTTCAGATGTGAGAGTGAAGCATCAATCGGCTATCTTCTGCATGCTCCCCTACGAGGGATGAAGCCCAAGACCTGGGCATGTACCTTGAATGGGAATTGAACCATCACCCTTTTGGTGCAGAGGATGATGCCCAACCAACTGAGCTACACCGGGGGGGGGGGGGCTTCTTGTAATCTGAAAAGTCAAGTTCTTAAACTCTGGTAATTTTTCTTGAATTATTTTGCTGATTTCCAATTGTTCTTTTGCTGTCCCTTTGGTTTTCTAATCTTTTTATTCTGTTCTACTTTCAGGGATGTTTCCTCCTCTTCCTCCTCCTCTTTCTTCTCGTTCTTCTTCTTCTTCTTCATTATCTTATTCTTCTAACAAGGACTTTTTTTGTTCTCTGAGAATTACTGTTCCATGACATCCTATTCTTATTTCATGGATGCTGTTATTTTTTAAAATTAACTTTAAAGATATTAATGCTATATTTTTTAAAGTTTTTTTTCTCTCTGAATAGTCTTTGATTCTTTCAAGTTGCTTTCCTCCCCCATTTGTATTTGTCTGTATCTTTTACATTAGAAGATTCCCTCAATAACTGGTAATCCTTGATTATGTAATCCTACAATTAAGCAAGAATACTTAACCCCATGTTTTAATATGAGGGACTAAAAAATACTAATTGAATGTGATGAATAGGGGGCTTATTGATTTAGACCTCACTGTAGGGTAACTTGGGTGGGCAAGTTTAACTGTTGAGTTAGATTCACCAGGCAAGAGACACCTAATCTCCTTCCAGGTGGATAAGGACCTACTTGTTAGCATTCCGGGCACTAAATGAGGGAAGGGGATGGGGTCCTCTGTAATGAGTATTCAGTGTCCACAAAGTTGATAAATTCACTGTTTGGGGCACAAAACCTATCCCCCTTCAACTGTATGAGGCACTTTGATAGAGAATAAATGATCTATCACCGATCTGTAGAAAGAGTAATTGCTCCCCATTGGAAGAGGGGAAGTTAAACTGCTTTACTCTCAGAATAAATTCAGTTGGTTATTAGTTTTCCTAATGATGTCTTGGGATTCAGGTTTTTTTGTATATAAATCAGTTACCATTGGTCTATTTTGGTTTCAGCTTCCAGAATTTTGTTGCTGCTGTCTGTTTCCCCTGAACTTCTTTAGTTTTGGTGATGTTGGAAGGAAAATGAATGCCTCCGTTTGACCTGCTATCCTAACTAATAAATTTAGAATTTTTAAAATTTATTTAATGTTGTGCAGTTATAAGATTATAATATTCTTTAAATTTGAACTAAATCTTTGTCTCTTTTGTGCTATGTGTGGAAACTTTTGGGATTTGACTTTTAGAATCATCACTTAGCAAGGCATATTTTTGAGGCTTGAATAAATGCTAAATTTCTTTACCTCTTCCCCAAGTCAAAGTTACTATTCCTTGAGACTGGAACTCGCTGTAGAGAAAGATGATGAAGCATTCCTTCCTGGCTATGCTGGGTCCCTACTTTGGAATATCAAGAGGTGTGCCTTTTTCTCTAGAAGAATTTTTCTCTAAAACTTACCTGTTGCCTGGCGAGTGTGGCTCAGTGTTGAGCATATACCCATGAATCAAGAGGTCACGGTTTGATTCTTGGTGAAGGCCCATGGTTGTGGTCTCGATACCCAGGAGAGAGCATGCAGGAGGCAGCAGATCAATGATTCTCTCTCACTGATGTTTTCTCTCTCTCTCTCTCTCTTCCTGAAATCAATAAAAGCATATTAAAAACAAACAAACCTTACTTGTTATGTTCAGGGCTATGCTTTCCTCTAGAAGACATGAGTAGTAATGAATTCATAGACAAAATTAATAGAGTGACTTAACACATTGGATATGTTTGCATGCTAAGAAAATCTTTAATGACCAATTCTGTTGTTAACATTTTAGGTGTGGAAGAACATTGATAGGAGATTATTTTGATCCCATTATGTCATCCCACTTATATGTAGGTTCAGGATATATAAGGATTCCATAAAATGTTCCTATTTGTCAATGTATCCCCAGATTTATAAAGAACTGTTTTCCCTTTATTACAGTTTATCCATATATTTATAAACATTTTTTCTTTTTATTTATTTATATTTGTTTCTTCTATTTATATATATTGTTTTAAAAATCATTATTAAATTTACTTCCATTGCTTACCATATAAAGAAACAGTAACAAATGTTTTTGACAGCCCTTATGACATGAAAATTCATTATTTTTAAAAAGTGAAAGTGATTCATTTTACAAAGCTGGCCTTTTGTGACATGCCAGAAATGGTCACTGAAATGCCATTGAAAGTCCTCACTTAGTGGCAAAAACAAATGCCTCTACATGGTGGCTTCTAAATATACTTGAGGCACATAATTATTAGTGACTAACTGAACAAGCACAGCTCAACTGAAGGTAATGAGGGAAAGGGAAAGAACTTTAGAGTAGAAATTTGTGCATTTCACATTTGGATCTCATGTATCTATTTCTGGATTGGTCAGGAAGGGAAGCATTTTGAGATAAACATGGAAAAGGATGTACTCTTCTATTATTTTTGCCTAATTTTTTCCATTCTGTAAAATTAAGTACTAATCTAAAAAAATTAATAAATATTATTTTAATTATACTATAGGAAATAAGGAAAAACATGATTATTTGAAAGTACACTTATCTGTATATACCAGTTGTATGCTTACAGATGATTAATAGCCAAATCAAAATATAGATTTCTCTCCCCATATTTTATAAGTAAAACTTCCTGTAATAATCAAAAAGATTGATGTTTAAATTATTCCAAAGAATATAAAAATTGAAAACTTTTATATTGAAAATAATTATAAATAATTGAAAATAATTATCTATAAATTGTTCTTATTCACCAGTACATTATTTTACTTTTCAAAGACATTTACAGACAATCTTCAATAAAAGAAAATGTGTGTCAGGTGGCAAACACAAATTTAAGTTGAGTTAGACAAACAGTGAATTAGTAAATACTTCTACTTTTTATTAACCAGGTACTAGGAATTCAGTGGGATCAAGTTAGAAACCATGACCTCAAGGAAATCCCCTTTTGGGGAGGGAAGGCAGAGTTCTTAGGAACCCCACCCTTATTAATTAGATTACTATTCACTGAGCACATACTTATTGTCAGGCCCATTGTGTGCCCTATGGGTGCCAAGATTAAAGACATAGTCCTTACCTTCAGAGAGTTCACTTCCTTATGGTTGAGCCCAAAACAATATAGTAGTTTAAAGGGCTGTGACTGAAGACCTTTAACAATATCCAGATCCTCTAATTGCACTCTATGATTTCATCAAATCTTTATCTTTAAAATGGGGATAATATAACTTTATTTATAGCATTGTTGTATACAGTAAATAACATCATGTAGCAAGTGGACCCTAGATGGTCAGTCTCCTGACTGGCTCAGTGACTCCATCTCAGCAGTAACAATCCTATTTCATGTCTCAGCAGACTGACAAATTACTACATGTCTGGAGTTTCATGGCCATTGGTGATATTTAAAACTTCAAATGTTAAATTGTGGGATGTGAGGTCCTTGTGGTAAATACTATGTTTGGGGTAAAAGTAGGTTGTCATGATAGGGCATAGAAAGGACACTTGAGTGGGGATGAGGGTGGGTGCAGGGAATCCTTAGGTGAGGTCTGAGGTTATTAGTCTGAGGGGGGAGAAAAGAACTGGCATTTGAAGCAGAAGAGATTGAGCAATTAGGTGGATGTCAGAAAGGGGAGCCTGGTGCTTTAGAGGAGTCATGGGTATTTTAGTAGGACTTGAGTCTGAGCCAGGATTTGAAGCCATTTTTGTGCTATAGGCCTCTTTGTCCACTGGTAAATCCATTGAACCCTTCCAGGGAGGAATGTTTTTATACGTATAAAGTAGGAAATAATAATTGTAGTACAGTTATCAGAATATTTAAAATATAAGTGAAATGTATGTATTTATTTACTAAAAACTAGAGGCCTAGTGCATGAAAATCATGCATGGGTGCGGTCTCTAGGCCTGGTTGACGATCGAAGCAAGAGTTCTGGCATGGAAGGGCAGGTCCCAGCTGACCTCTGGGTCCTGGGCAGCACCTGGGCACTAGGTGAAATGTATGTATTTATTTTTATTAAAATCTAGAGGCCTGGTGCACAAAATTCAAGCAGGTCCCAGCTGACCTCTGGGTCCTGGGCAGCACCGGGGGCCTCTAACCCCCACAGACCTCCCTCCACCTGAGTCACAATGCCCAAGTCCCCACATGGAGATGTGGTGAGCATGACCAGACACACAGGCCAGGGTGCAGCATGGGCCTCTGGGCCGCCCAGTGGTACCACATGGAAGTCAGGTGGGCAGCACACTCTCCCCTGGCCGGCATCACACATCAGCTCAAACCCACGGGGAGCCCAAGCAGCCCCTATGGCCCTGGCGGCTGTGGCCCGGTTGACCTGGAAGAGGCCACGTGGGTGCTGCTCTCATGGTGGAGGGTGGGGGGAGCCTTCTCATGAGCACTGGGTACCTGAGTGCAGGGGCTTCCTCACAGCAAGCTCTGGTATCCCAGGGGAGGGTAGCATGGGGAGTGAGAGCAAGGTCCGCAAATACCCTGCATTCTCACCACACCTACATCCCCATCACCCTGGTCCCCAGGTAGCCAGTGAGAGGTCACAGCCTGCTGCCCAGGTGCTGTGGGAGGTTGGTCACTGCCAACCATCCCCCCTGTTTCTCTTCTGGTCCTGGGGCCCAGTCGCAATCAGGCAATCAGGGCCTCCAGCCACTGGTCACTGTCTGCAGGGCAATCAGTTGGGGCCGGCCCTTCCCCCGGACCCTGCTCCCTCAGTGCCTAGGAACCGAGCAATAGCCCTGACCCGTACCACTGCCACCACTGGTCACTGTCTGAAGGGGCAATCAGTGGGGCGATCAGGCCCCAGCTCATACCTGCCTTGGCCTAGCACCACCAGCTCACCTGCTCCACCATCCCGCTGCCATCCTGATCTCATTGGGGCCCATTGGAGCCAGCAGTGCCTCCATTGTTGTTCGCTGCCAGCGCCATGTTGCCGATGCCCACAATGTTCCGTGCCATGCCCTGGTGGTCAGCACACATCATAGCAAGTGGTCAAACTCCCAGTCAAACAATTTGCATATTAGGCTTTTATTATATAGGATGCTTTTATTTATTTCAGAGAAAAAGGGAGAGGGAGAGAGGGATAGAAACCTCAATGATGAGAATCATCAATTGGTTGTCTCCTGCACACCTCCCACTGGGGATAAGCCTACAACTGGGGCACATTCCCTGATCAGGAACGAACCTTGTCCTCCTGTGTCATGGATTGATGCTCAATTCCTAAGCAACACTGGCTGGGCTGTATGCATTTCTTTAGTAATCTATGTATAATAACGTCTAGCAGTAGGTGTAATAGCTACTATGACTTCACTAGTGACGAGGAAAACAATATTTAAGATGTCTATAATAACTGGAAGGTATTATGAAAATATCTTATTTCTATTGGTTACAGAATCACAGATATTGTTAATAGTACTGTGATTGATTGCCTACTTTTATAACTAGAGAGATCAGTAAAAATTAAGATAAAATTAGGATTCTCCTCTCCGCACCACCCCCCGCTCTGCAATCCAAGGTCACTTTATTATAGAACCAAGTTAAATACCCTTGGTTTTAGGCTGTAGCTTCTAAACAAAGTGCCCCATCCATTGTCAGTCAGATTCTGCCTTTAGTCCAGTGTCTGGTTTGGGAATGCTCAAATCTGATTAAGTCATTCCCTTCCTTAAAACTCTTCATTGGTTCACCTGGGCCTTTAGGATTAAGTCTAAATTATTGTAGCTCACAAATCCCTTCCATATGGGTCTCTCTTCATTCCCTTACTCCTGTTCTCTTTCCCAGCCAAACAGAACTTTTCAAACACAATCCTTTCTTGCCTTCTAATTATGAGGGTTTTTGCTACTAATTCCCATTGGTTCAGAAAAACACTAAGTTATAAAGTTTGTGTAATTCTTTTTTTTTAATATATATTTTTTATTTTTATATATTTTATTGAGTTTTTACAGAGAGGAAAGGAGATAGATAGAGAGTTAGAAACATTGATCAGCTGCCTTCTGCACACCCCTACGGGGATGTGCCCACAACCATGATACATGCCCTTGACCGGAATCCAACCTGGGACCCTTCAGTCTGCAGGCTGATGCTCTATCCACTCAGCCAAACCGGTTTTGGCTTGTGTGATTCTTAAAGAAAAATTGTTTTTCTCTTGTATTATAGGTTTGTTAACGAAAAAAAAACATTGAAACCTGTAAAGAATTTTGTGATTTTATTTGAGCCAAACTGTCAACATATACCGGGAAGCATAACCTCAACGAATTGAGATAATGCTCCATAGAATGGCAGATTACATTTGTATCTATACATAGCCATCAAAGGAGGGACATAGGTGGGTTACATGAAATTCATTGGTGATAGATTAAGGAGGTGGGATAAAGCAAAGCAGAGGAAACCCCTGGGATTGGATAAAAGTAAAATGCCGGACACATACTTAGATGTGGGCAGGAATAATTAACATGATAATGAAGGAATTTGTGGCCTCTATGCTGGCACCCGCCAAATTTGGTTGTGCCCCATGGGCTCCAGAAAAAGGGAAGTTACAAGTTACCCAGACATTTCAAGGATAGATTCAAAAAGACAGGCTCAGTTAAGGTAAAGGTTGACCTTGTCAGTGAAGATAAAGGCCTAGGATGTAACTGCCCACCATAACTGCGTTTAGTTAAAGTTTAATTTCAGACCATCCTTTGTGGTTACTTTAGGTCTCTGAGTTTGCAAGACTGTCATGCAGGCCTCCCCTGAGCTTGTCAGGTCAGCATATGGCTCCTTTCGTCCACAGGTTTATTATACTATAAATATTAAAATTTTCTTAATAAAGTGATTACCAAATCCTTTTCTCATTTGATCTTCAAAATAGTCCTATTTGGTAGGTATCATTAGCCCTGTTTTACAGATGAAATAGAAACTCAGAGGTATTAAATAAGAATGTAGAAAATTGGCCTCAGCTGAAACGGGTTTGGCTCAGTGGATAGAGCGTTGGCCTGCGGACTGAAAGGTCCCAGGTTCGATTCTGGTCAAGGGCATGTATCTTGGTTGCGGGCGCATCCCCAGTAAGGGGCGTGCAGGATGCGGCTGATCAATGTCTCTCTCTCATCAATGTTTCTGTCTATCTCTCTCCCTTCCTCTCTGTAAAAAAAAAAAAGAAAGAAAGAAAGAAAGAAAAGTGGCCTCAAATACAATTAAACTCTCCTTTTTTTCATTCTTTGAAATGAAGTCTTTAGGGAACTGCAGGAAGAATATTTATTTAAGTATACTATTTCTTTTGTTTTTTACTAAATGGGGAAGCAAAATGCCAGCACTTAAATTGTATGGACTCACAGGAGACTCATTTTCTTTCTTGTCAAAGTGACCTAGCAGTTGGTTTAGGTGCTTGGGGACATAATAACTCTTTCAATCCAAGAGGGTACAATAGAGTCTGTAATGTTGGTAAGAACAATGCAGCTCTCTAAAGCTCTATGTGGCAGTCTTAACATGGTTAAAATGGAGAAAATATATTTGTAGTTGTACACAGTCCTCAGATTCCATTTCAGTGTTAGGAAATCCAAAGACTGATGTTATTTTGTATGTTCCATTTTTTTTTCTTTTCTAAAACTGGGGTAATCAGTCATCTTCAGGCAGTCAAACCAGTTTGATGGGTACCCCTCCCACTTCCCCCATCAGAAACTGGTTTCAGACCTTAGTGCTATTTGGCTGATGGTTAAAGTTGGATCAACAGGTATAGCAGTGAAAAAGAAAAACACAAAAACTTTGCAAACTACACAGAGATTTCTTAAATAGAAATAAAGGCTGTGTAAACAGCCTGCACTTTCTCCACTTTCCATTGCACAGTAGACACCCAGCCGAAAGAGATCACAGTAGACAACCCACAATCCACAAAGTAGAGGTTATTTAAGGATTGGAGGGGGAATGGTGAGGATGTCTGGCTGCTCCTGCTTTTGTTCAAAACATCTTCTGGTCAAAACTTTTTATTCATATAGCTAACATGTGGGAACCCGGAAGAATTTTCAGTGATAAAAGGTCACCAAGACAATAAGTGAGAACTCATTTTATTACTAAGGAAGTTAGCATAATTCTTTGTCAATACAGGAGGAAAAGGATCTGGTAAGGTTGGAAACTAGTGCAGTCCATGAACAGTTGGGGTGTGCTAGAAGAGGGTTTAAGATGATGTGGCTGTTATATTAGGCAAGACGGAATTCAGTAACTAGTCATCTTCCTAGATGCCACATGAACTTTGCCTAGCTTTCTCTCCTTTTATTACCTGCAAAAGTGGCAGAGAGGAAGTAGGCAACAGTAGGAGCTGAGCAGGAATAGCAGGAGTTTGTACCAGTTTGTTGTGTTTAGTATTAGATTCTTTTTGATGCATTTTAACAGATTAGTACTTTTTTAATGTGATGTGGAAGAATTTTATCTGAGATTCTGATTCTGAAAAACTCATTTAAATTTGTTTTGCTTCATGGATTCCTAATGGTTTTAGTGAGCAAAGAAGAACCTATTGTCAAGAATTACCTCTTTTGGCTCTGGCCAATTTGGCTCAGTGGACAGAGCATTGGCCTGCAGACCGAAGGGTCCTGAGTTTGATTCCACTCAAGGGCATGTACCTCTGCTGCAGTTCCTCCCTGGCCAGGGCCCTGATCAGGCATGTGCAGGAGTCAACAAATCAATGTGTTTCTCTCACATAGATGTTTCTTTTTGTCTTTCCCTCTCTCTTCCATGCTCTCTAAAAATCAATGGAAAAATATCCTCAGGTGAGAATTAAAAAAAAAAAAATTACCTCTTTTGGTCCAAGAAACTAATGAAATTTGTGACTGAATCAAGGGTTATATGGGTGTCCCAAATGTTAATCAGACTAAATGATAAATAGATAGTAAATAGCTAATTTTATCAGAAAAACTTTTATAAAAATTTTTCCAAAATAAAAATATAGTAATTTAACAACATACACTGTAATTATTGTAATAATGGCTTAAATTTATTAAGCACTCATTACTTTTGGTTGCTAGTACTTCATCTGCAATCCTTACAAAGGGTACTATTATTATAATAATTTTATAGATAAGAAAACTGAAATTTTAATAATTTGTTCAATAATTTCTCAAGAGTACACAGCCAGTAAGTGATGAACATAGAATTTAAGCCAGATGTGTTATATAGCAAAGACTATGCTCTTACCTACTACACAATTTTATGATGTTTATAATAGCAAAACATTGGAAACAACTTGAATTTAAACAAAAAAGGATTAGTTAAATTATGGTCTAATCAATACTGTAATAACACACAATAATTAAAGTTATGTTTAAAAACCTATTTAGAGACAACAGTATGGTGGTTACCAGATAGTAAAGGATAAGGGAGTCGAATTTATAGTGACAGAAGATTTGATGGTGAGTGGCAAACACACATGTAATATTTAGATGTATTATAGAATTGTATACTTGAAACCTCTATAATTTTATTAGCCAAGGTCATCCCAATAAATTTAATTTTAAAAAGCCTATTTAGTAATATGGAAAATGATATATTGCTAAGTGAAATAAAAGCAGGCTATATAAACAGTATATTGAGGATGATATCCATTTTGGAATATATATATATATATGTATATATATATATACATACACACACATTCTATATAAAAGGATAATATGCAATTAGAATAGCAGAACAACTGAACAACCAATCAAAGTATAATATGCTAATGATATGCTAAGACTCCTCAACCACTCACTATGACATGAACTGACCACCAGGGGACAGATGCTCTGACCAGTAGGTTAGCTTGCTGCTGGGATCTGTCTGATCAGGACTGAGCAAGAGGGGCTGAACATGCCCTGGAGCCCTCTCTTGGTCCCTCACCAGCCTGATTGTGCACTGGTGGGATCCCTCAGCCTGGTGTGCACCCTCTCACAATCTGGGACCCCTCAGAGGATGGTGGAGAGCTGGTTTAGCCTGATCCCCTAGCCTAGACCATTCCCCTTGGAGGGCAACAGATGCAGGGCTCATGGCTGATAAGCACTGCTGTGGCAGTGTGAGCCTCTCCTAATTAGGACTGATTGGGTGTGAGCCCTCGGCATGCACAGTGGGGCCGGGATGAACAGCAATGGCAGTAGGAGCTGCAGGTGGCTTTGGACTGTGGGTTTCAGCCCCAACCCTGCAGGCCACCTAGAGGGACCCCATCCATGCACAAATTCGTGCATTGGGCCTCTAGTGTGTGTGTGTGTGTGTATCCTATCTAATAAAAGAGCAAATTGACTATACCTCTGCTACAATCACAAGCCACACCTACCAGCCACACCCACCAGCCAATCAGGAGCAAATATGCAAATAAACCCAATCAAGATGGCTGCAGCCAAGGGAAGTAGGAGGGAGGCTTGGGTTTCCCTGGCAATGGAGGAAGCCAAGCTTTCCTCCTGCCCTTACGGGCTCAGGCCTCTACTCAAAGCTACAAAGTTTCAATGATAGAAGATAAATAAACTCCAACAAAAATGGTGGCAGCTATGGAGTTGGTCGGAACAGGAAGCTTGAGTTGCTCCCAGAGATGGAGGAAGCCAAGATTTCTGGCTGTCCTGGTGGGCCCAGTCCTCTGCTCAAGGCAACACAGTTTCAATTATAGAAGATAAATAAACCCCAACAGAAATGGCTGCCACCATGGAGCAAGCAGTAGGCTTGACTCTACTCCAAGCTACAAAGTTTCAATTACAGAAGATAAATATATCCCAGATTCCAGGGCCTCTGCTTGGGTCGCCTGGGGGCGTTGCCAGCCTGAAAACCACCACAGGCCCCTTGCCCAGGCCACCCCACGCCCCAAGGAAACCCCCATCCTGATCTGGGACACCCTTCAGGGCAAACCAGCTGGCCCCCACCCGTGCAACAGGCCTCTATCCTATCTAATAAAAGAGTAATATGCAGATTGATCATCACTCCAACACAAAAGATGGCTGCCCCCATGTGGACACAAGATCCTGCCCCCACATGGACACAGATGGCCACCACAAGATGGCCAGGATGGGAGGCGGCAATTGGGAGGGACAGGCCAAAAGGGGAGGGCAGTTAGGGGTGACCAGGCCTGCAGGGGAGGGCAGTTAAGGGTAAACAGGCTGGCAGGGGAGTAGTTAGGCATCAATCAGGCTGGCAGGGAGTGGTCAGGGGGTAATCAGGCTGGCAGTTAGAAGTGGTTAGCAGCAATCAGGAAGGCAGGCAGGCGTGCAGTTGGGAGCCAGCAGTCCTGAATTGAGAAAGGGATGTTCGACTGCCCATTTAGGCCCAATCCTAACGGGCAGTTGGGCATTCCTCAAGGGGTCCTAGATCAGAGAGGGTGCAGGCTGGGCTGAGGGCTCCCCTGTTCCCGTGCATGAATTTTGTGCATCAGGCCTCTATTATAGATAGAGATGGTATCACTGGGTGCTGCAATTATGAGTATGTATATTTATTTTTCACTTTTGAACTTTTCTACATTTTCCAAACGCTCTACAATTCACATGCATTACTTTTCTAATTATGTAAGACCCTTCAATGTTATTTAAAGTAGAAGAGAGAAATACTGTGCAGAGTAACAAATATACTATTGTCAATTTAGTGACAGATAACTAGAATTTTATGGGGGAAAAAAGGGTGAAGAGAATTTAACATATGAATGTAGCTGTGATACAAATGCAATTTCTTTCACAGGTGCAGCCACCAGTGCAGATATGTCTCATAATTTTCCATTAGCCAATATCTTATTAACCAGGGCCATGAGTAAGCACAGTCATATCCTGATCATTTTCCTCCTTCTTGAGTCACTTTCCTCCCTTGGCTTCTGGGCCTCCCCCCTCCTACTTTCCCTCTACAAGTTATTGGCCTCACTTTCTCCTTTGATGGTTCCCTCTCTTCCCCTCACCTCCCTTTACATTTCAAAGAGCTCCAGACTTGGCCTTGATTCTCCTCTTCAACATCTACCACAGATGAAAAAAAAAAAATTAAATGCCTTCAGGAGCCAGCTAGTAACAAGTCAGTGAAGCAACTCCTTGATTTCACAATTCCCCTGGCCCAATGTTAGCCATCTCCATCCCTGTAGATAGCATATCTACCAACTGCTCAAGTCAAAAATTTAAAGCCATCTTTAATTGTTCCTTTTTCCTCATCTTCACCTCTTACACCCAATACATTAGCAAGTCCTGTTGTTTCTAATTTTAAAATATATATTAAACAAAACCAACAAACCAACAATATACATGTAAAATCCCTTTCTTTCCCTTTTTAGCTTCCATATTGCAGAGGCTATTTATAGGCTATTTCAGGTTTACCCTAAATGATCTTGTTGCTTTTATTTTTGCCTGACTATCATCCATTCTTCACACTCAGCCAGTTGTACTAATCTTTGGATTTGGAATCGAAAACTCAGATGTGGCCCTAGTATTCTTCCATTCTTCCTATCAAAATAGTAAAATATGCCTAGCTTGTCTGAGTGATCACAGTTTAGAATTAATTTATTAACACTAAAAATGTGAATTCACTTTGGTTTCCTAGCCTAACACACACACACACACACGCACACCCAATTTGTTTGCTCATTTGTTCTGCTAACTTTATACAGTACCACCTGTAGTGGTTTAAAACAATACATATTTATTACCACCTTGGTTAATAATGGTTGATGGAGAATTGATTAAAAGGAAAATTCTATTCTATTCTTAATTCTCATCCACCTGAACAAACCAAAAAGACTGAAGTAAATGTGTATTATAGTCTGAGGGTGGCTTACCAAATTTGTTTCCACTTAAGGTAATCTTACCTCATTTTCCCAGGACTTAAGTAGGTTTTTATTTTTTGCCTTCTAAGCTTCTACAACTATGACTCATAGAACTAGAACTAGATCAGTTCTGCCATGTGTTACTTTCTATATTAGTTTTTTCTCAACTGGTTAAAATGACATAAGCAAAATACATTTTTTTAAAAGCTTAAACACAAAGTTAAACTGTTTAACAATTTCTCATTAAGAGAAATTGGATTTAGCAGAGGAGTAAAGCTATTCTAATTTTTACTATATAATATAATTTTCCCAGCTATTTCTTCCATAGTTGCTGATTACAGAATTTCCAGTAATCTCACTTAGATCTAGGAAATTAGAGTATGTTTTCCTAAGTGGTATTTCTTATTTACTAACCACATTTTACTTTAGAAATAAACTGTTTTGAAGTTGACACGGTTCCTGTGTTGCCCTTAACATAAGATCTAGCATCTTTTCTTTTCTTTTTTTTTTTCCCCCCAAAGGGCTCATAATTCTTCTTCCTTCTGATTTAGAACACTGTTGCTTTTTGAGTAGAAATATATAGTCCAGATTATCAAAGTTTAGGGATTCTTTATTTTGTTCCCAATAATCTAAATGACTGATACTAAAATCTTTATGCAAGTTATTTTTATTAACATTAATCTTATTGTTATATATGTGTCATCAAATGAGTATTTTGAAATCAAATAGAAGTAAATTAGTTCATTGGTTATAAACCTTGCCCTTGCATTGGAATTACCTAGGAAGCTGTAAAGAAATATTGATGCTGAGTCCTACTCAAGGTTCTACTAATTGACCTGGGCATTGGGATTTATAAAAGGCTCCAGGTTATTCTAAAGTAAGGCCAGGTTAAAATCCATAGAATTAGGCATTTCAACACGAAGATATCATTTTTTTATACTCAAGACTAGCAGTATGTATGAAAAAGGTGGCAATATATTCCCTTTTTAGTGGTTTAAAAGAACACATATTTATTATTTTACATTTCTAGAGGTCAGAAGTTCAAAATGGGCTGGACTGGGCTGAAATAAGGTACTGTCAGGACTGCATTCCTTTGGGAGACTACAAGGAAGACTGTCTGGTTACCGATTCCACCTTCTCCATTAGAGACTGTGTGAACTCCTTGGCTTGTGCCCACTTCCTCTCTCTTCAAAGCCATTGGTATAGCATCTTCAAATCTCTCACTGATTCTAACCTTTCTACCTCTGTCTTTCACTTATAAGGACCCTGTGATTACTTACATTGGACCTATATAATCCAGGGTAACCTCTCATCTCGAGATCCTCCGTTTATCATCTGCAGAGTCCTTTTCCATGTGAGATAACATAGTCCCAGGTTCCGGGGATTAGGATGTGGATATCTTTGGGGCTTATGAGGGGGTAGGCTTCTGCCCTCTACCAGACTCATAGCTGTAGTTGTTTTCTTCTCCTAACTTGACACTTTCCCAGATGCACTTTCTCATGCTGGTGGATGACACCACATTTGTCTCCAATTCCAGCTGTGACTCTTCCTTGGACATTCCCCCTTTGATGTCCCACAGGCTTTGGAACTTGTGCTTCTCACCTTCAGGTCTTTGCACACTTGCTGTCTTGGTTTAAACACCCTTTTCTTCTATCATATTATCTTCTTTTTCCTTTATGAGTTAAGCAAGGCATTCCCTTCTTGAGGAAGCTTTTTTAAAAATATTGAGACATAATTGACATATAACATCGTGTAAGTTTAGGTGTGCAACTTGTTGATTTGATATTTATATATTACAATATGATTATCACCTCTGTCATGTCACATAATTATCATTATTATTATTATTTTGTGATAGAAATTCTTCCACCTTGTTCCCCACCCTCTGTATCACAGAAGTCATCTGTTTCTCTCTACTTGGGAGTACCAGCAAGCAATTCAGAGTTCAAACCCCAGAAGGTGAGGGTTAGAAATAGTAATTTATTTTCCTATCTGCTTAACGTCAGACTCCTGGTGTTTCATTTCTTATGTGAAATACCCTCTTGATGACTGAAATGACAACCTATCACTTTTAGGGTACACACTGAACTTTCAAGAGACATAACCTGGACAATTCAGAATTTAGCTGACAATGTTGGCAGTTGGTATGCACTGATTATATAGACTAGAGGCCCAGTGCATTAATTCATGCACTGGTGGGGTCCTTTGCCCTGGCCAGCTGGGATCAGCGGACCTCTGTGCACCACAGCCCAGTCTTACCCGCCAGCCCCTAGGGCTCCAGCCCCCTGTCAGTGTCAATCTCGCACAGCATGAAGTAGTGTGGGAAAGCGGCAGGCAGCCAGGGAAGAGCCAGAATCTGGGCTGGGCACTGTGTGGCTCCCGCTCATCTGGTACCATTGTGCTAGTCCACCCTTCCACCCCCTCCTCCCCCCGCCCACAACACACACACACACTGCTCGGGCTTGCAGGGGGAGTGTCCGTGGGAGAGGCTCACATCACTGCAGCTGAGTTTGCCAGCTGTGAGCCCAGTGTCTGGTATCAGTTTGTCAGCTGAGCTGCACTCCCACTGTGGGAGTATACTGACTAGCAGGGGGAAGCTCCTGTGTTGAGAGTCTAGACCCTGGTGGTCAATACACATCATAGCTATCAGCCAGTTGTCTGGTCGTGTAGACTTATATATATATATATATTGCAATTTGGGGTAGGGTGATGATACATTTCATTTAAGTCTCGTGACAATTACTCTTTTACCATCATAGGAGAACTCTGCAAATGAACTACCTATTTACACACTACTTAAGAACAAGAGAGATGGGAAAACAGAAAAGACAAATCAACAAACTAATTTTTTTTATGTCTTAAAAGTTTGCTTTGGCTAACATACTTGCTGAAAGTGAAGAGACGTTTCCCTTTTCAGAGTCTCTACCCCTAGTGTGACATATCAAAAGAAAAAAAGAATATAAGTGCCTAAAATGTAAACAATGTATAAAGATAATTTTGAACTTCTAAATTTTGAACCATATGAACTTTTAATCTTAAACTTATGAGCTTTCAACTGTAAGAGTAGACAATGTCTTTTTCTATTAAATTCTAAATATTCCCAGAGTCTAATGCCCAATAAAAGTTACTTTATTTTTATTATGTTTCACTATTTTTATTGATTTCAGGGAGGAAGGGAGAGGGAGGTAGAAACATCAATGAGGAGAGAAAATCATTGATCGGCTGCCTCCTGCATAACTTCCACTGGGGATTGAGCCCGCAACCCGGGCATATGCCCTTTACCGGAATCGAACTCAGGACTCTTCATTCTGCAGGCCAATGCTCTATTCACTGAGTCAAACCAGCCAGGATCAATAAAAGTTATTGATAAAGGTAACTAACATTTAAAATTTTGTTTATTAGTAAAATTTAATGATTAGTAAAAGCAATGTTTGACTTTCTCACAAGGAGGGTGCTGCAAGCCAGGACTAGGAATTTCCAGCGTGTGATATCATAAACTGTGCTAAATAACAATTTGAAGAAAACTCCCCATTCATGGATATACATTTAGGTGCATAGCAAATCATGTAGGTATAATCATTTAATCCATATACTAGGAAAATGTTGAGAAGTTACAATTCAGCGGGTTGCGTGTTCTTTTTAGAAATTCCCATCTACCTTTGTTATAAAAAAATTCTTTTCTTTGTATTATAGGTAAAGGTTTTTAGATTGATAATCTTGATTTCTCCATAAAATCACATTCTCTTTGCTTGAGTTCCTCTGAGTTATGCACAAGTCTTCCTGCTCTGAATCCACTGTTTTGTTTTTCTATTGTGATTTCAGTGTATGCTGAAGATAAGCAAAATTATGAAAGCCCTTAAGGTCTTTCTGTCAAGATGGTGATGTCAGAGAGAAATACAAATTAGATAGTGATAGAAAACTTGAGCCTGGATTTACAGGAGGCTTATTTTTTTAAAAAAATATATTTTATTGATTTTTTACAGAAAGGAAGGGAGAGGGATAGAGTTAGAAACATTGATGAGAGAAACATCGATCAGCTGCCTCCTGCACGCCCCCTACTGGGGACGTGCCTGCAACCAGGATACATGCCCTTGACCAGAATCGAACCTGGGACCTTTCAGTTCGCAGGCTGATGCTCTATCCACTGAGCCAAACCGGTTTCGGCAGGAGGCTTATTTTTTCTTCCTCTCCTTTAAAATATATTTTTATTGATTCTAGAAAGAGGGAGAGGGATAGAAAGGTGGATAAAAGAGAATCATCCACTGGCTGTTCCCCTACACATCCCTTCACCAAGGATCCAGCCCACAACCCCAACACATACTGGGAATGGAACCTCCACCTCCTGGTTCATGGGCTGATGCTCAACCATTGAGCAACACTGACTGGCTTTTCTTCTTTTCCTGTTTGTATAGAGCAGTGGTTCTCAACCGAATACCGCTACCCTTTAATACAGTTCCTCATGTCAACCCACAGGTTGAGAACCGCTGCTATAGAGCCTAAGACCATCGGAAAACACAGATATTTACATTACAATTCATTAACAGTAGCAAAATTACAGTTATGAAGTAGCAACGAAAATAATTTTATATTTGGGGGTCACCACAACATGAGGAACTATACTAAAGGATCGCGGCATTAGGACGTAGTAGCTGAGTGTGGATAGAGGGATACAAGGAAGGCAGTCTGATAAACACATCTGCTGATAGTTTATACAAAGACTTTTTTCCTAGAAATCTAGTCAAAATTTTAACAAATGGTAAAACTGCTTTTCATTTTAAGATCACCATATAGACAAAGATCTTCTTAACTGAAGATAGTGGTATAGACTCAATCAAGAGCTTTCAGGCCAGAAAAATTAAAGCAAGTTAAGAGTTTTAACTCAATCCAAATAATATGTATCAAGTACCTACAATGTTCAAAGTATTGTGCCATGAAGGAGCTTAACTGTTGATAGACCATTACGCCTTGAAGCACTTTCATGGTTCTATTCTTTACACTTAATGATTGACAATGTGTGATTGCCTTCAGTGCCCCCCCCACACTTTTAAAAAAATATATTTTATTGATTTTTTAGAGAGAGGAAGGGAGGATAGTAAGAAACATCAATGAGAGAGAAACATCAATCAGCTGCCTCCCTCACACCTCCCACTGGGGATGTGCCCGCAACCAAGGTACATGCCCTTGACCGGAATTGAACCCAGGACCCTTCAGTCTGCAAGCCGACGCATTATCCATTGAGACAAACTGGTTTTGGCTCAGTCCCCTTTTTGTTTCACCAGAAGTGTTAATAGTGAATAATTGTGATCACACCATATTTAGGGCATTCTCACTATCATCTGTCCCTTCTTAAAGAACATTTATTTATTTAACAAATACTTTACAGTCCTGATAAATCCAATATATTAACACTAGAGGCCCAGTGCACAAAATCATGCATGAGTAGGGTCCTAGGCCTGGCCAGTGATCAGGGCTGTTATGTGGGGCAATTGGCAGGGTGATAGGGGGATTCCCGTGTTGGCACCCACCTAGGCTGGCTGCCCCCCCTCCCCCCTATGACCCTACCACTGCTGCCAGTTGCCTCCTTCTCAGAGGGCAGACACTCATTGCAAGAGCTGCCCCTAACTGGCTTGCCAGCCAGCCCTGCCCCCTACTGCCGCTGCTGCTGGTCGACTCCCTCTGCAGGCATCCAGTGCGACGATCAGGGGTGGGAGGCCCACTAGCACCCACCTTGGCTGGCCTGGGGCCTTCAGACTGGGGGCAGCTCCTGCGTTGAGAGTCTGACCCCGGGTGGTCAGTGCACGTCAAAGTGACCGGTTGTTCTGCCTTTGGTTAATATGCATATTGGGCTTTTATTATATAAGAGTAGGATACTCAAGGTTAGACTATTTGCTCAAATCTGAGAAAGCAAAATGGCATTAGAAGCCTTCCATTGTTTAGTGCCTCTCTCCCTCCCACCCTACAGAAGTGTTAAAGGTCACACCACACTCCCTATTCCCGATTTAGTCATTTAACCACCTGAACTATAAACCCGCGGTGTGTTTAAAACAGCTTCAGCAATTAAAAGAATGGCAAGCCACTGATGTTGCCTCGTACCTTGGCAATGCACGAATTACTCATTCAGATCATGAGGAAAACGTTTACCTCATTTTCGGAGTATTTAAACCCACTTGCGGAAAACAAATCTTTTTAACACACATTTGCAATCACATGGGATTCGGTGCAGCTGAATTCATTTTAGTATTTTTTTTTTTTTAAAAAGGTAACACTTCCCCCTAAACATTCTTGGGCTTTTCTTAGCTTGCCTCCCTCCTCTCAAATTTCCATGTGAAAGTTGAAATTCAGTTTGCTTTTTCAAGCCCATCTCAAATATCCCTCTCTAGGAAACTAATCTCTCACATTAACACACAGTCATATATATATTTTTTTTCCTTCTGACTCCTCCACAGTACTTTCTTTTGTTTGACCCTCACCTTTTGCTTCTCTTCCCCATTAGAGAATTGCCAGTATTGTAAATACTATTATTATTATTTATTATATTTTTTAAAAAAGGCCTTATGACTTTAAAAGAGTCCTAAGAGTGGAGAACCACTTTCCGGTTGGGCTTTCCCTGATGCGCGAGGAAGAATGCTTGGCTGTGGATGGTGGGAGCGCAGGGGGAAGCACGCAGACGAGGAGCATCTGGGCTGGTCTCAAACCTGATACAACAATGTATCTTTTAAAAGTCACCCGAGGAGGAGGAGCCTCTAACTTTCACACTGGGAAGTCGCTCGAGGGTGAAAGAAACACACACACACACACACACACACACACACACACACAGACACCCCACCCTTCAGAGATGCGCAGGCAAAACCCACCCCGCCTCCCCGCCGCGTGGAGCAGCTGCCCCCGGAGCCTTCCCTCCTCAGAATGTGGGAGAGGCTGGGTGCGACGGCAGCTGCAAAGCCGCGGGTCTCCCCGTCCCTCGCGGACACGGCCCCCCGCCCGCCCCCTTCCACCGGCGGCAGCTGCCGGGCGTCCCGGTGGGAATCTCCTTCCCGGTCTCCGCCGCCGGCAGCGAGCGAGCGGCGGGCGGGCAACAGCTGAAGGCGGGCAGCGGTGGGGGCCCGGCTGCGCGCCCCCAGGCGAGGACAGCGGCCCGGCTGGCTCCCGCGCTGCCACCTCGCTGGCTCGCCGCGGCCCCTCAGGTGCCCTCCTCCGCGTCCCACGAGACACCTGGGCGACGTGGGGCGCGCTCCCCCCGCGCCGGGCCACCGACGGCAACACCGGCGGGAGAGTCGGGATCCCCGGCTCAGCACCTTCCCAG
>JAAGEH010000293.1:29962041-30002490 GCA_011751065.1 Lasiurus cinereus | reverse complement strand
CCCTTGTCGGTGCACCTGTGCGGGGAGGTGGCCTGCGCCCGGGGACCTGCGGGTGCGGGGAGCAGGAGGAGGAGGAGGAACCTGTTCGGGAGCCGCCTGCGCCCGCCCACCCTCCGAGCCCCGCGCCTCGAGTCCGGGGGGGGGGAAAGCGGGGGGCTGCTCGGGGGGGGGACCCCTTGAGCAACTTCTGGGACGCGCACTAAGTCTCCCCCCGCCCCCTCCTCCTCCCGAAACACCCTAAAACACAAACCTAGCCTATTTAACGTTGATCTAATCTTCCAATAGGGTTTGGCGTTGTTGTCAGCCTCGGGGCGAGAGATTGGACAAATATTCTCCCAGGAGGAGGAGGAGGAGGAGGGCGACGCCAAGGACTTGCCGCTGGAACTGCTTTTTTTTCTTTTTTTTTTGGGGGGGGGGGTTCCCCCCAACTTGGGGAGTGGGACCCTTTCCCGTCTTCGCGCGGCGTTGCGCTCCTGGACTAGGTCAGCGGCTGCGGCCCTTCAGCGGCACTCGAGCTCCTGGGGAACTGGCCATGGCGAGTGAGGACGTTACTGTCCCTTCCCCGCCGCCAACAGGTGATGACGGGGGAGGTGGAGGGCAAGGAGAAGAAGCCGCTGCCGAGGAGGGTGGGGCCTTGTCCCTGACGCCGGGGCTCCCCATCAGGGGCATCAGGATGAAATTTGCTGTGCTGACCGGGCTGGTTGAAGTTGGAGAAGTGTCCAATAGGGATATCGTAGAAACTGTCTTTAACCTGGTAAGTGGATACCTATTTTAAAAGCATATATATATATATATATATGTAGTTTTTTTTTTTTTTTTAATTTCCATTGGGTTGAGGAACCAGCAGTGAAAGCCATGTGCTTTACTCAGACCGAGGATGGCTTTTTCCATGGGTAGAGAAGCACAAAATTCTGCTGACCCAAATGAAACAGTGGTCGTGTGCCCTTCCATTGAAGGGAAATGATGTCAAATTGAAGATGCTCCCGCTCACTTTGGGACTCAGAAAGTAAAGGTTGCTCATGGAAATACTTGGGGGCTTTCCAGAGGAGTTGTAGTCTATGAATTGTTTTGGGGGAGAGAGAGAGAGAGAGAGAGAAGTAAGTTTGCATTTCTCTTTCACATTTCGAATAAGTGCTTGTGACCCCTTTTTGGACTTGGGGAAGTAATGTAAGTGGTAAGGCTACCTTTTGAGTCTGCCCTAAGTTAGAGTTTGCTATAAGTTTTGAACACACAATTTTGTTTCATAGGGTTGATGAAAGAAAAATTTGCTGCAAAGTTAGCATTTATTTTCAATTTTGACCAGTCCTGTTTTTAAGCATAACTAACAAATATTAAGTTTTGGAATGAATGTCAGGTTATATTGTGAAAATAGAGTGGCAGTTTACTTTTATTTTCTAAAATCTAGTATTGATTTTAGAGAGGAAGGGTGAGAGAGACATCAGTGATTAAGTCATTGATTGGCTGCCTTCTGCCCGCCTCCCACAGGGGATGGAGCCAGCAACCCAGGTATATGCCCTGACAGCGAATCCAGCAGTGCCCTCCTGGTTCATAGGTTGAAGCTCAACCATTGAATGGTTGAATGGTTATTTGAAAAGAGGATTTTAGCAAAGATAGGATAATCTCTCTCTCTCTTTTTTTTTTTTTGTAAATCCATGTCTAGCAATTAAGCATATTTGGTCACTGGAAGTTGCTGGTTATACCATTATGAATGTTATTTTATAAAGATGGACATGCAATACTTCCCTTTTCTGTTCTTAGAAATGGTTCTTTATTTATTTTTTTTAAAGTTTTTAGTTTTTATGAGTTTATTTGAGCCAAACTGATGACATATGCCGAGAGTAAGATCTCAGATGGATGCTCCAGAAATGGTTATTTTTAATAAGGGCTTTTCCAGATTTCTTTATTCCAACCTCTGTTGCCCATCAACTTTTTAAAAAATAAAAAGTAAATTTAGCCTTGAAATACTTCCTCCTGTTCCACATAATCATCTGAACATAACAGATGGGAACAAATATGAATGTGCAGTAGTTGTAATAATTATTTAGTACCTTTCCTTGTTGCCTTTATGTTTTCAAGGTTAGTCTCCTTTTATTTCAGGGCAGTTAATTATTTCCTTCACTGCACCTTTGCTAATAGTCTGGTCACTTGCAATACAACTTCTAGAATGAGAAAAATAGCTAGATGAAATTCACTTTTGGAATATGAAAACTTTGAAAAATAGGGTATTTCTCTACCCTATTTGTTGTATTTGGAACTTACGTATGACCCATGTTTTTAGCTATATATTAATGGAAAATTTCAAATACATACTAAAATAGGATAGTATAAATAGTATAAAGAACCCTATTATCTATCATCCAGTTTCAACAATTAGTGTTTTGTTGGATCTTCTGTGTGTGTGTGTGTGTGTGTGTGTGTGTGTGTGTATTTTAAGGGGGAGACTTTAAAAGTTTGTGAGCCTTGCCCTGGTCGGGTAGCTCAGTTGATTAGAGCGCTGTCCCCATACTGGTTTGGATTTCAGATCAGGGCACATATAAGAAGTAACCAATGAATGTATAAATGAGTGGATCAACAAATCAATGTTTTCTCTCACTTGCCCTTCCTCTTTCCCTTCCTTTCTTTCAATAAAAATCAATAAAAATAACATTTAAAAATGAACTAAAAATTTGTGAATCTCAAGGAGATAAATGGTAGATTGATAAATTCCTTTACTTCAAAATAGAGACTCCTGAATTGAAAAGTTTTTTTTCAGGTTTTTTTCCCCTTTATCTAAACCTCATGTACCTTGGATGATAAACCCACAGCTCTGGTAATGATAGATGGTAATTTGTTTTTTGTGTGTGAAAGACAACATTCCCCTGACACAGTGGTCGGCAAATCGCGGCTCCTGAGCCACATGCAGCTCTTTGGCCCCTGGAGTGTGGCTCTTCCACAAAATACCATGGCCTGGACCAGTCTATTTTGAAGAAGTGGTGTTAGAAGTTTAAGTTTAAATAATTAGTCTCTCAAAAGAAATTTGAATCATCGTACTGTTGATATTTGGCTCTGTTGACTAATGAGTTTGCCGACCACTGCCCTGACAGAAAGAAGATTTGAACTTCTCTGTTTTTTGAATCACATGTATTTTATCATTAAGGAAAATTTAAAAATGTGGTAATAGTTGCTTCTATGCTGCCCAAAACTGTAGGCCTGGTAGAGATTTTAAGATTATTGGTTAAGTCCCTCACAGTTGTTTGTTTGCAGGATAATCAATGCTTCTATAGATGGAGAGGGAAAAATCTGTTCAATTACACCCACTCATCACCATCATTCTCTTCTCATATAAAGCAGAGAAAGGTGCTGAGAGGAGTAGATTAGTTCCTTTCTTTCCATTCTCTCTTATGATACTTTTCATGCTCCTTCATGGATACTAGAGTATTGGCCAGTTTTCAGAAAATTTGGGAAGCTGAAATATTGGGAATTTGTAATCTAATTCATCGCAATGGTATTAATACAGGTGCACCTAAATATTTCTTAATTGATAATTGTCAGCCTTAATTATGTTAAAGGATGGGAATTGCACTGTTATAATAAATGATTATTTTAGTTAAAAAAATTAAAAAATATTTTTATTGATTTCAGAGAGGAAGGGAGAGGGAGTGAGAGATAGAAACATCGATGATGAGAGATAATCCTTGATTGGCTGCCTCTTGCATGCCCCACACTGGGCATCGAGCCTGCAGCCCGGGCATAGGCCCTGACCAGGAATCGAATCGTGACTTCCTGGTTCATAGGTCAAGGCTCAACCACTGAGCCATGCTGGCGGGGCTAATAAATGATTTTTATTGTTAATTTTTTTGAATTGTTATAAAAGGTTACTTGAGCCAAAATGAGGACAGATGCTTCTAGTAACAATTTGATTTTAAAAAAGTTATTACTACTTACCAGGCAATGGGCCAGATGCTTTACATGTTTTTTTAATTCTTCATACCTTCTGTTACTGTGCTTTGCTTTATTGTGCTTCATGGGTGTTTCATGGGTGTTTTTTTTTTTTTTTTAACAAATTGAAAAGACCCTCCACCAGCAAAAAGATTACATCCTGCATTATTGTGATACTGGTTTTATGTGGTGATCTGAATCCACAATATCTCCTAGTTATGCCTGTGTCTCATTTTATAGATAAGGATACTGAGATATTGAAAGGTTAACTAGATTGCCTCTGATTTGATGATTCTGGTAATGGCAACCTTTTCAGGAATATATCTGCCTCTTGAGTTGATGTACAATTGTTTGATTCCCTGACAAGTGTTTATAGTTTAGGTATAGCTTTCCCCAATGTAAGGGCACAAAAATCATTGGTCTTGCTAAATATTAATGGTGAAACCTCCATCAGTACATTCAATTTCTTATTAACATTCAAATATATTTGAAAAAACTGCTTTAAAAACACCTTTAAAGTAAGAGAACATTTTTGTTTTTTTTCTCTCAGAATGTGGATGTAGAAAGTTGATCATTAGCTTTTTTTACAGTCAGTACATTGGATTAAAATTTCTAAAACTATAAAAGTCGGATATAGACTACAGAATATATAATACGACTAAATAATGAAATACTATAACAATATAAGCCCTGTGAATCTTCCATCTAACTTAACCAGTATATTACCAATATCGTGTGTGCTCTTCTTTTAACCTATGTTTATAAGATTTTTCATTAAGAGAGTTCACACTATTATCCTATATAATATCCTATATAATAAAAAGCTAATATGCAAATTGGCTGAAAGGCAGAAGGACTGATTGCTATGGTACATACTGACCACTAGGGGGCATACGCTCAAGGCAGCAGCTGCCTCCTGGTGGTCAGTGTGCTCCCACAGGGGGAGTGCTGCTCAGTCAGAAGGCCGGCTCTCGGCTGGTGAGCGCAGTGGCGAGAGCCTTTTCTGCCTCCACAGCAGCGCTAAGGATTTCTTACTGCTGGCCTGTCAGACATCCCCTGAGTGTTCCTGGACTATTAGAGGGCGCAGGCCAGGCCAGGGGGGAACCCCCGCCACCCCCCCAGTGAATGAATTTCGTGCACTGGGTCTCTAGTAGCTATCATAACATTTTTATGTTTTTCAGGCATTTATTTGTTAATTGTTAATGCTCACCTAAGGATTTTTTTTTTTTTGTGTGTGTGTTGCTTTTCAGAGAGGGAGGGAGGCGGGAAGAGAGAGAGAGACAGACAGACAGACTGAGAGAAGCATCCATGTGAGAGAGACACATTGACTGGTTGCCTCCTGCATGTGCTCTGGGATTCAGCAGGGAATCCACAATCCAGGGATGTTCCCTTGATTGGGAATTGAACCAGCAACCCTTTCTGGGGCTGCAGAGGGGTGGGGAGTGGGGAGGGCGGGGGCAGGGGCGGGAGGGAGGGGTGGTGGTGGTGGCGAGCGGGAGGGATGGAAGGAAGGAGAGAGAGAGAGAGACACGGGGGGGGGATGCTCTAGCCATTGAACCACCAGACTTATTAAAATAAGGTTATGTTCTCAAAGGACTTGTATGCATGCATATTAGTATAACCAACGGACACAGATACTGGGGCTTTGGGGGCTTACCCAGGGTGGGAATGACTTGGGGATGGGGGTGGGGGGATCATTTGGGGAAAAAGGAGATATAAATAAAACTTTAGACAATAAAAAACCCCACAAAGAATGTTATTTAAAATAAAAAAAATAGGTTATGTCCTATTGGTTCTTTTTGACATATTAACTACTATAATAAAGTTGTACTGTTAAAATTAAATAAACTCTGATCCCCCAGAATTGTCCAAATTAGCGGTAGAGTTATATGGTAGAACCATATAACTTGAGAAGTCTTTCTCTACAAATTTCTGCCTCTCAACTTTGCTAATTTGACTTGCACTTAACTCTGCTATAAAGTCCTTTGAAATTAACCACCCTTCTTGTAATTCCTTTTGCAAGTCTGTTTTACAGATACGTTTTGATTAATGGTACACCTGTGTATTCAAGTGTTTCAAATTTCTGTTCAACTTTTACATTTTTCTGGTTGCACTTCAAAACCACTTTATTTTTGTCTTCATCTGTATGCTGATGTTATTTGTCAAACTTTGGACCCAAAATAATGTATTGGCATGTTTTCAGGAACTTGATGCTGGGGTTAAGGCTTCTATTAGGTATTTAAAGGTATTCAGTGTTAAATTAAAAAATAATGTTTCTCATGATCTGGTGACAAGTGCTTGTTTTCATGAAAATTTTTTTGTTTAAAGAGTATAAGAATTAAAGCATTGATGCTTAAAAGGTGGAATATAATTTTTTATTATGATAGTGTACCCTTATCTGCAGTTTTACTTTCTGCAGTTTTATTTTATTTATTATTTATTTTTAAATATATTTTATTGATTTTTCACAGAGAGGAAGGGAGAGGGACAGAAAGTCAGAAACATCGATGAGAGAGAGACATTGATTAGCCGCCTCCTGCACACCCCACACTGGAGATGTGCCCGCAAGCAAGGTACATGCCCCCGACCAGAATCGAACCCGGGACCTCTCAGTCCGCAGGCCGACGCTTTATCCACTGAGCCAAACTGGGCTTGGCTTTCTGCAGTTTTAATTACCTGCAGTGACTCGTGGTCCAAAAAGAATGAAGAGAAAATTCCAGAACTAAACAATTCATAAGCTTCAACACTCTACCCCTGTTAGTCATTTAGTAACTATCTCATTTATTAGTGCATTATTGGAGTCCTTATGTTTAAGTAAGGACTTTATTTAATAATGGCCCCAAAGTGCAAAAGTGGTTTTTAAAAAAAAGTTGTATAGGAAAAGCATAGTCATCCACTGGGGTCTTGGAACATATTCCCCCTGGATAAGAGGGGACTATCTGGATATAGGTCCTGCTAAATATTAACGGTGTGACAACTTAATGGCTAGAGGAGTTTAGCACATCAAACAAAGCCTCTGCTAGTATTGACTATGCTGAGAGTGTACTTGTAGAGTTGAAGGGGCAACTGCTATTCCATTCTAGCTGATTGTTGTTTTATGGTAACATGGGCCCAATGGTGTAATACCTTTTTATTTTTCAGGAATGAGAAATCTAGATCTTAAAAAACATTAAAAAATTATTAAAATACAGGCTGGGGCAGAAGTAGGCTTTTATTTGTTCATGTGGAAAATAATACAATCTATACTAATAAAAGGGTAATATGTTAATTAGACTGGGAGACCTTTCAAATGTCCTGGACAAAGCCATGGTGGCGCAGCCGAGGAAGAAGCTGTTAGGGGCAGTCAGGCCAGGAGGGGAGGGCAGTTGGGGGCAAGCAGGTCGGCAGGGGGGGCTGTTGGGAGCAATCAAGCTGGCTTGGGGGTGAGCAGGCCAGCAGAAGGGGGCAGTTGGGGGTGAGCAGGTTGGCAGGTTGGGGCAGTTGGGGTGATCAGGCTGGCTGTGGAGGGGGGAGGGCGCCGTTAGGGGCTATCAAATTGTAAGGAGTGGCAGTTGGAGGCAATCAAGCCAGCAGGCAGAAAAGTGGTTAGGGGTGATCAGGCAGGCGGGCAGGTGAGTGGTTAGGAACCACTAGTCCCGTATTGCAAGAGAGTTGTCTGACTCAGGCCTAAACTGGGAATTGAACATCCCCTGAGTGGTCTCAGATTGGAGAGGGTGCAGGCTGGACTGAGAGACACCCCTCTCATGTATGAATTTCCTGCACCGGGCCACTAGTTTGTATATATATAAAAAGCCAGCAACTAGAACGCTGTAATAACCAGAATGACTAGTCGCTATGTCACCCACTGTGGTCAGCAGACTGGCCCAATGAGGGGGTGGGGCCAGCTGGCCATCCTCCTGCATCCCTTCCCCAAGACTGGCCTTGCCTCTGATTGGCCTCTCCCATCCCAATTGTCTGGAAGCTCCTCCTCCCAGCCAGCTCTGTCTTTGATCACCCCCTGCACACCATTCAGGAATGAGGCTGGCTGGCCAACTTCCTCCAGCAGCTGACTCCCCGATCTGCTCCCACTCCATTTGAGAGCAGGGCCAGCCAGTCCACCACCCTCAGCCCCTCCCCACGGCTGGCCCTGCCCCCAATTGGTGCCCCCCCACCCCAATCATGGGGGGGCCTGCTGGCCAATCTCCTGCCGCCTCTCCCCCTGCCTGGCCTGGCCTTAATCAGGCACCTGTTGGGGTGGGATGGCAGGCCAACCTCCTACCGTCTCCTCCGGACTGGCCTGGCCCCAAACACTCTGATTGGGGCCGGGCTGGCCGGGCCCACCCATGCACAAATTTGTGCAGTGGGCCTCTAGTCCTATATAATAAAAGGCTAATATGCAAATCGACTGAATGGCAGAACGACTGGTCGCTATGACATGCACTGACAACCAGGGGGAGCGTTGCTAAGCCAGAAGCCGAGCTCATGGCTGGTGAGCGCAGTCGCGGTGGCGGGAGCCTCACTCACCACTGCAGTAGTCAGACATCCCCTGAGAGCTCCTGGACTGCAAGAAGGCACAGGTTAGACTGAGGGACTCTCCCTGAGTGCATGAATTTCGTTCACCGGGCCTCTAATAATTAGTAATTAATAATACAAGAATAAACTCTGTGTTTTGTGTACTATGTGGGACATAAAGTCACTTTTCAAGCTTTAATACAAACCTTAATTAAAAGATACTCATTTAACATGTTTTTATTATGATGTGTGCCAGCATGAGTTTAAGGGTTACCCAGGAATTTAAGGGTTACCCTTCTAGAAATATACTCACCTCAAATCAATTTTACTTTATAAGTAGTAGAAAACTTGAACTTATTTGAAACATAATAAAAAGGGTTTATGGATTGATTTATCCAGAATTCCAAAGGTAGGGGAAGACTTAGAGTAACACAGCAATATTCAAGACCAGTTTCTTTCCATTTCTGTTCTTCTTTCTATGATGTCAGCTTCAGTCTGTTGGTTTTCCTCTCACAGTCGTAGAATGGTCGCCAGTGGCAGTTAGGAGAAAGAGCCTCTCATCCTAACATGCCAAACTAGAGTCCTGATTGGACCTCTGTACAAATGACTATGGCCATTAAAATGTGTTGATTGGCTTAAGCCAGTGTTTGGTAAACTCATTAGTCAACACAGCCAAATATCAACAGTACAACAATTGAAATTTCTTTTGAGAGCCAAATCTTTTAAACAACTTCTAACGCCACTTCTTCAAAATAGACTGGCCCAGGCCATGGTATTTTGTGGAAGAGCCACACTCAAGGGGTCAAAGATTTGCATGTGGCTTGTGAGCTGCAGTTTGCCAACCACTAGCTTAAGCAAATCTGGGCGAAATGCTATACCTAAGGGTAGATCCGTTTTTCATACCTGGGCTATATGGTGATAGAAAAATAAAAATCTGGATAAGACAGTGAAAGGGTCAATGGATGCTGGATAAGCAGCCATGGTGTCCACTAGTCTCCTTTTCAAATGCATGATGATAAAATAGGTTTAAAAGTATTTCTATAAAGAGGAAAATACTACCCCAACACTCTTTTGTGATCTAGAACAAGTATTTTTAAGTTCTTTGTGTCTTAGTTTCCCCATTTCTACAAAAGGGAAACCACATTGTAGTGAGATTGAAAGGAGCAAATACTTATAAACCATTTAAAATAATGTGTGACACATTAAATGCTATTACAACTATTTGTTATCCTATATAATAAAAGCCTACTATGCTAAGTGTCTGCTTGTCTGGTCAGCTGTTCAACCAATCAAAGTGAAATATGCTAATGATATGCTAAGGCCACTGAGCCACTAGTTATCACGGGCACTGACCGGTAGGGGCAGACACCCTGACCGGTAGGTTAGCTTGCTGCTGGGGTCTGGCCAATCGGGACTGAATGAGATGGGCTGAACATGCCCTGGAGCCCGCCTGTAGTCCCTTTCCAGCTGGCCAACCTCCCATGTCCCTCCCTGCTCCTGATCGTGCACCAATGGAGTCCCTCAGCCTGGCCTGCACTCTCTCACAATCCAGGACCCCTCAGGAGATGTCGGAGAGCTGGTTTTGGCCTCATCCCACAGGCCAAGCTGAGTGACCATACTGGTGCATGATTTCATGCACCAAGACTCTGGTTATCTATATTAATAAAAGAGAAAGTTGGAAATTGACCGTACCTTTGTGATGCCTACCAGCCAGTCAGGAGTGAGTATGCAAATTAACCCAATAAAGATTGCAGGTTAATTTGCATTCATAGCTCCTCTGGTGGGAAGGCGGAAAGGTGGCTCTGGGCTAGAGGGAAAGTGGTGCCAGCAGCCAGGGGAAGGAAGACCCATTTTTGCATGAATCTTTGTGCATGGGGCCTCTAGTCTATATATCTAAAAGGCTAAGCAACCATCTGATCAGTAGCAATGACATGCAATGACCATGAAGCGGCAGACGCTTTGACTGGTAGCTATGATGTGCACTGATTGCCAGGGAGCAGATGCTCAATGCAGGAGCTGCTAAGATGCAGTGATGTGGTAACAGTGGTTCTTGGGTGATGCACCCTGGAACCAAAGAGGAGGGAGCCCAATTCTGGGATGTGTCACCAGAGAACCGCCCTCTCACAACCTGGGACCCTCTGGACGATGTTGGAGAGCTGGTTTCGGCCGATCCCCTGCAGGCCAGGCTGAGGGACCCCACCTGTTGGAGGGACCCGCTCACTCTGCAGACACCCTTTAAGCTGCGGATCTGCCCCAGATACGGCCGGCCTGGGAGGGACCATAGGAGGTTGGCTCTGGGGTGTGTTCAGCCCTTCTCACCTCGCTCAATCCAGCCCCACCGGCCACCTTCTAATTAATTTCCTTTCAGTGTGCACGAATGTGTGCACTGGGGCACTAGTTGTATTTAGGTAGTTGCAATTATATTTTAACCTTATAACTTTTTTATTTCTATATTACTAGTATTTAGCGTTATTAGTTTTATAATATACTGTGTAGTTCTTGGAATTTACATAACAGCCGTTGTGATTTTCTTACAAGTGACTTTTTTTTTTTAAACATCTTTATTGAGGTAAAATTTACATAGTATAACTTGTTTTAAGTATACAATTCAGGGGTTTTAATAAGTTTACAGAGTTGTGGAGACATTACCACAATCTAATTTTAGATAATTTACATCCTTTGTTTAAGATGTTTTATAGTTTTAGCTCTTAAATTTAGGCATATGATCCATTTTGAGTTAACTTCTGTATTCGTGAAAGAATGCTCCAAAAAGGATCTAAATTCATCAGTTCTGTATGTGGATATCCAATTGTCTCATTGCTATTGGTTGCAAAGGATATTGTTTCCCACTGAATTATGCTGAGCACCTTTGTCCGAGATAGGTTGACCATAAGTGTAAGGATTTATCTGAACTGTCATTTTTTCCCCAGTGATTTATAAGTCTATTCTTATACCATTACCAAACTGTCTTGGCTACTGTAGCTTTGTAGTAAGGTTTGAGATAGGGATGTATGTTCTCTGTGTTCTTTTTCAAAATTGTTTTTCTAGGTCCTTTGCATTTTCATGTGAATTGCAGAGCCATCTCATCAGTTTTGTAAAAAAAAATCATGCCAGAATTTTGATGGGGAGGGTTGAATCTGTTGATCACTTTGGAGGAATATTGAATTTTACAGTCCATGAATATAGAATGTCTTTCCATTTATTCAGGTCTTCCTTAATTTCTTTCATCACTGTTTTGTAGTTATCAATGTATGAGCAGATGAATTATTTCTGAGTAATTATTTTTTGCTCTTAAAATGCTTCTGTTGGCATTTTGTGCATTTGAAATTTCCAGAGGAGGAATACATATTTCAAAATATATGAATAGATATTATTAGATTATTCATTAATGTTGATGATTAAAAGAAATTTGGGTGAATTGGTGGATTTTTAAAACTAATTTATAGTTTCTTAGAAGTAATAGAATCCATCATTTAAGCCCTTGTGGGTAATATAGTCTTCTTTCCATTTGAATTGTTTTAAA
The DNA here is from genome assembly GCA_011751065.1 of Lasiurus cinereus. NCBI lineage: Eukaryota > Metazoa > Chordata > Mammalia > Chiroptera > Vespertilionidae > Lasiurus > Lasiurus cinereus. The sequence goes on along the minus strand of JAAGEH010000293.1, from coordinate 29,990,558 downwards.
CTGAGAAATCATTTGTGAGTTGAAAAATCATAATTTTTTTTCCTGTTAATGAATATAAAAGTAAACTAAGTGAGCTTTTTGTTTCTCATACTGACCTAGCTGAACAAATCCAGTACATTTTTATATTACTAAGTATCTATTTTTATCACATTTATTCTAAAAAATATTTTTAATAGTTTTTGTGTACTTGACAGAAAAATATCCAGGATACATTTTTGTTTATATTACTTAGTTAATAAATTGTTTTATTAATTTTTGTTCCTCTAGAACTTTTCAGTGATTGGAACTTCAAAAGTGCTTGTGAAATTATGTGGAAATGTCTTAATCTTTTCATCAAATATATTATAATCATTAGTAAGTTTAGTTTCTTTTGTCCTTTTCTGCAAAAAGTATATTGTTAGTGTATAAATTCTGTTATTTTCTCACTTTTATAAACACTTCTCAGGCAGTTTGCATTTTTCATTGTACAATTTTGAGTTACCTCAATATCTATTTCACCCCTGATAAGAACACATTTATTAATTTATTTTCAAAATAGTCTCTTAAGTCTCTTTTCATTTTTTTCTTCTACTCTAATATTATTTTATTGGTTCTCATGTAATGAATATATACTCAGAAACCCATGTATAGATTTCTAGTGAATCTTTGGCTTAAAAGCTGTTGGGACAAAATACAAAGTAAAAAACAAAATAAAGGAAACAGTAAAAAAAAAAAAGCTGTTAAGATGATACAATTTTTTTCTAAATGATTAATTTCATAAAACTTTGCTGATTTTAGATTTTTAAAGATGTTTTTATGTGGCTAGTTTGGGTGTCGGCATGCGGACTGAAGGGTCATGGGTTCGATTCCTATCATGGCACATTCCCAGGCTGTGGGCTTGATCCTCAGTAGGCGATGTGTAGGAGGCAGCTGATCAATGATTCTCATCATTGATTTTTCTATCTCTCTGTCCTTCTCCCTTTCTCTCTGAAATCAATAAAAAAAAATATATATTTTTAAAAAAGATTTGTGTGTGTGTGTGTAATTGTGTGTCTTGATTCTTCAAAGATTTACTTGAGTTTGTCCAACATTAATATGTGGTATTGAAATGTGCTTTCGTGAAGTAGAGATTTCTTTTCGTTGGAGGTTTTAGAGTTCGTCATCTTAGGGACTTTTGGAATCTTACTTAAGGTAGGAAATTGGACACCAAATTCCCTTCTAAGGTTATATAACTATCTGGTGTTCATGCTCCAACTTTAGTTGAATCTATTCCATCTGGGTCTTTGCATTTATTTGTCAAAATTCTATTCAGATTTATCTCATCAGTCTTTTAGGAATTTATGTTACATAAAAATTGAAGTTTTAGAGAGGTGTGGAGCTGAATTTTCTATGTATACTCTTACAGAAAGATAAAAAATTGATGAGGTTTTGATTACTTATATTTGTTAGAGGTAAATCTATTGCTTGAGAACTGAAAAAGTGTTTTCTCCTTGCCTAATAATATCTTTGTTCAATGGATAATGACTTCATTGGAGTGGCATTTTTATTTATAAACTACTAGAGACCCAATGCATGATATTTGTGCAAGAATAGGCCTTATTTTACTCTGCAGCTGGCACTGGCTTTCCTCTGCACCCAGGGCCTGGGTTTGGCTCACTTATGGTTCTTAATCTGTTTACATTCTTGGGCAGGATCATTTTTTTTTTTTTATATTCAGTGATGATGCATTGATTTATTGCTTTTGAGTGAAAAAATATACCAGCTGTACCGGTTAATCAGATTTTGTAATAAAAAAACAATAATAATTTCAAGAGAAACATCAAAAGTGCTTTATTCAAAGTAACATCTATCACTAGCTACACATTTCCCCCATCTTTCAGTAATTTGTAGATAACGTCCCATCAGAACTTTTCTTGTTTTGGGGCAAACCATTCAGAGACCCAGTTTTCCACTTCTTCATATGTTTTGAAGTACTGCTCAGAAAGTGCATGTGCCATCCATCAGAAAAAGTGCTAATATGAAGGAGCAAGGTCTGGTGAATACAGTGGGTAGGTTAAAACTTCCCAGGCAGGATCTTTTAACATGTCTTTAACTGGTTTTGAAGTGTGTGATGGTGCCTCATCATGAAGCAAAATTACTTAGCCTTGTCTTCTGGCACATTCGGGTTGTTTCATGATCAAAGCATGGTCCAAATTGATTGTTTGTTGTTGTTAACCATCAGTATTAATGGATTCACCTGGTTTTAGAAGCTCGTAATACACCATATCTTCCTTGATTCCACCAAATACAGAGCATTGTCTTCTTTCAGAATCGATTGGGCCTTGCAGTCGATGTTGATGGTGTCCTGTATCAACTCATGATTTTGTGCATTTGGGATTCTCAAAATAAATCCACTTTCCATTGCCATTCATAATTTGATGCAAAAAAAGATTTTCGTGCCATTGAAATCTTTTACTGATGACTTCGGTTTTCCATTTGTCTTTCGTGGCACCCATTTTCCTTCCTTTAAAATCTTTCTCATTGCTTGTAAATGATCGGAAATTGTTTGCTGAGCAACGTTTAATCTTTCTGCAAGTTGTTTTTGAGTTTGACACACATCTTCATCCAATAATGCTTGTAATTGTTGGTCTTCAAAATTTTTTGGTTGACCTGGATGTTCTTTGTCTTTCACATTGAAATCATCACTTTTAAAGCGTTTAAACCAGCATTCACAAGTATCTTGAGATGGAGCATGTTCACCATAAGCTTCCGGAAATATTCAGCAGCACTTTTCTTCAAAATAAAGTAATGAATTAAAATTTCCTGCAAATCTCTTTTTTATCAAGAAATTTAACATTTTTAATACCTTCAGCAAATTTGACATATGAAGTTTTGAAGCTTGCTGTCAGTAACAACAAAATAGCATACATATCAAATCACATATATATCAACTTATGTGTAACTCCATCTATTGAAAAAAATCTGTATTATTAACCGGTACACCTGGTATGAAGAAGAGCTTATAAAACTTTTATGAATCAACTGTTTAAAATGAAGGCAAGCAACTTAAACTGATTTGGCCAGAGGGAAAAGAAATATATATCATTTTAAAGGTCTTGGGTTCCCTTTAGAAGAGCCACTTCCCGGAGTTGTTGTACCTGGGGGTTCCATTGGGAGTTCAAAAGTTTGTTTGACCAGGAGGCGGGACTCTCTAGTCTACCACACGTGGCCCCTGCTCCTGTCCTGCCCAGCCAGATTGGCCCGATTTGGGAAGGTTAACCAGCCCCAACCCGTGCACGAATTTGTTTTGTATACAGTGGTACCTTGAGATACGAGTGCCCTAACATACGAGATTTTTGAGATATGAGTTTTGAGATACGAGCCTTCGAGCAAGCGATTTTTGCTTTGAAATACGAGCAACATTTGAGAGAGTAATCGTGCGGATCGGCCCACCAGTTTACCGTGACTTGAGCGTCTCATAGTTTCCCACGCCCTAAGGTTACGGAACGAATTAAACTCGTATCTCGAGGTACCACTGTAATTGTTTAGACAAAGTAAATACTTGTTGAACCATTCATAAAACAGGAATTACAGAAATACTTCTTAACTGTGAGAATAGTACAAATGAAAACAAACAGGATGTGTAGATTAAGTATCAGTAATAGACATTGTTGTGTTTGTTAAATTGTAAAGTAATATAAGCACAGAGGATTAAATTGCTCACTATTATGCAAATAGAATTTAAAAAATCTGACAAATATCTAAAAACATTCAACTTTTTTTTTTTTAACTCATGAAAACTTTTCTCTCGATGGCAAATTTTTCCTTTTAAAAGTTGTTCAAGAACCCACAAAGCAAATTGAATACTAAATATTTACCCTGATTTTTCTATACTTAAAAAAAGCTCATTATACTTAAGCATGATTTTCTTTTTCTTTTTTTTGGTATGCTTTTGAGTTTTATCATTTTACATTCCCCCCAGCATTGTGTAAGAGTGATAGAGCGTGTACACAAGGGCATGAATACTGGGGACTCAAACATTTTTTTTGCTCTTGTAAGTTTATTTCTAGCCTACAAAGGCAAGATGTTTTTAAAGACAAGAATCGGGGGTTGGGGTGAGGGAGGGAGAAACAGATACAGAGGCAAAGAAGCAATGAACAGACTGTCATGCTACAGTAGGAAGGCAGGGGAGGTGGGGTGGGGTGGGAGGGCTGTAAGAGATTAACCAAAGGACTTGTATGTATGTATGTAAGCATAGCCAATGGATACAGGGCATGGGGGGGGGCGCGCGCAGGTGAGGCCATGTAATGGTGTGTGGGGAGGGCCAGGGGAAGGTCAATAGGGATAAAAAAAAGGAGACATACTACTGTTTATAATACCTTAAACAATAAAAATATATATATTAAAAAAAAATTATTGGGAGCCATCTTAGAGCCTGGCTACCATACTACCTCTCCCTTACTGATTTCTTAATTCTATCTCCAGGGTCATCCTTACTTATTCCATCTTAAAAAAAATATCTATATCTATATCTATCTATCTATCTATCTATCTATCTATCTATCTATCTATTTAGTGATTTCATAGAGAAAGTGAGAGGGAGAGAGAGAACCATCAATGATAACAGAGAATCATTGATCAGCTGCCTCCTGCACTTCCCCTTCTGGGGATGGAGCCTGCAACCTGGGCATGTGCTCTTGACCTGAATCAAACCCAGGACCCTTCAGTCTCAGGCTGACGCTCTATCCACTGAGCCAAGCAAGCTAGGGTTACTTATTCATCCTTTGAAGCAGACTATACCAATCTTTCTCAAAAGGTTTTAAAGGAGCTCTTTGCATGAAATATTAGTTTGAAAGGTTACATACTTTCCAAATTTGTTATGAAATATAAGAAATACCTTTCTATGGAGAATTGAGTCAGAAGGTGAAGGGTTTGTGTGCCCAAGCACCTTAAGAGCAGGGGCTGGTGCCAAACATCTGGGGACAAGTGTGCTCTAGGCCAGGGCTTCATTCCCTGTCACTCTGTTGTTTCCACTGCTTGCCTGAGTATAATAGAGGCCAGCTGTGGCCAGGTCTTTTCCTCCTCAGCAAGTAGATATCTAACCTATATTCCTTGCTTTGCATTCTTCTCAATGCCCTGCAGGCACCTAAACCTTCTTTGAACACCAGACTTAAAAACAAGTAACTTAACCACATTTGAAAGAATTTACCTTATTAGCTTGAATATTTGTTATACTATTTTGGTAACATACTGATGCTCTTGAGAACTATTGAATTAGGTAGTATAATTTATTTGCTGAATATCTGTAGATTGTTAGGTTTTGGGTTCTTTAGTCTAATTTCTACAGGATTTCTTTTACCTCTTGTTGTTGGTTTATCAACTATCATTTTCTTTCCCCCCCTTATTTTTTATTTTGGTAAAGTATGTATAACATGAAGCTTACCACCTTAACCATTTTTAAGTATACCAATACTGTTTGTTGTACCAACTATCATTACCAGAATGGATTTCATCTTGAAAAATTGAATCTTTGTGTCCATTAAATAATAACTACATTCTCCACTCACCCCTAGCCCCAGACAACCCCCATTATATTTGTCTCTATGTATCATTTTATTTTTACCGATAATGATTTTTATACTAACAAAAAAACAAAGTAGAGAGGAATATTTTTACATTATCGCAGATTTCAATTTTTAACATCTTAGGAGAAATTTAGAGGAAACGTGGTAGTGCTGGACCAGTGTATGGTGAATGATTTGTGACTTGCTTAAAGGTACAGTATATGACAATATTAGTTCAGTTCTTTTTTTTCTACATTTGATAGTTCAATATGAATGCATTACAAAAAGGATATTCACTAAATTCACATTTGGTATTAGTTGGAATGGAAAATTTTAAAGAAAGTAGAAAAATCATCAGACTGGATAATTCCTAGGAAATTAGTACACAGTTTTTCCCCCCCTCCCATTTCCATTATGCACCTGTCATGTGTATAAATACACAGATCATAATGTGCGTTTTAAAATTGTTTTCCCAGTTCAGTGAATTGCCTAAGTTTCTTCCATTACATTCATAGTTTCCTGATTCACTTGGCTATACTGATAAGCATTGCCCTACATTCTGTGGCTTCTTTGTTCATTATCTATTCTCTGTAGTCGTTTATTTGACCCATCGTAGCTCCTTCCAGAAATAGAAATGCAGTGATAAAGATTATGGAAATTCCTAAAGAAAGCTGTATTTTTAATTCGGTGGGTTTTCTTTTTTGTCAAAACATTGTAGCAAGCAGTCTCTGGTAATCCTAGCATTTTTATGGGGATTTCTCTGACAGTTGAATTTGCTTTTACTACTTACTGTGCTTGAAACTCAGATCTACTATAATCTTGTATTTTTCTCCTTTTCTTTAGTTTGTCCTTTATCAGCATTTAATATTGAATGGTAATTTATAAATTAGCCAATCTAAGAGTTTTCAGTTCCCTCTAAGCTTAGTTTCCAAGGGTGATTTTATTTTTTGAATAAAATTTAAAGCCCATTTAAAGTATATTAAATATTATAAATAGCTGTATTTTGGTTTCCTTGCAGTATATATAGGTACTTTTACAGTTGTAATTAAGCACACAAATTATAGAATGAGATTTAAGGAACAACAGTTCCAATTGCTTTGAAGACCAGATTGATAATATCAATTTCCTATACTTCAAAGTAGTATTAATTTCGTGTACATGGTGAGTCTTCTGTGTTTTTTCCTAAAAGCTTGGTAGTTGCAAACTTATATTTACTGAGTTGTTTTTTACATATTCACTTACTATTTTTCACTCACACTAAGATGCTGTTAATTTTAAAATGCATCATTTTATGCACCACTGAGAAAGAGATAACATTATTTAATTCTAAATCAATGCTTTCTTATCACATAGATTTTTAAAAACTTTGTTAATAATTGCAAACTTAAAAGTTGCAAGAACAGCCCTAGCTGCTTTGGCTCAGTGGCTAGAACATCGACCTGTGGACTGATTCTGGTTGAGGGCACTGGGGTTCGATTCCCTGTGTGGGGCATGCAGGAGGCAGCCAATCAGTGATTCTCATAATTGATGTTTCTATCTCTTCCTTTCCCTTCCTCTCTGAAATCAATACAAATATATTTTTAAAAAGTTGCAAGAACATCTGCATATTATTGGTTTACTTAGATTCATTTGATAACAATCTATCTCATTTGTTTTATCATTGCTTGCTTCTCTATACATGTATGCAGTTTTTTCCTGACATTTTAAAGTGAACATACTCGTATATTTCTTAAGATGAGAGATATTTCTTACATAACCAAAATATATTTTTTAGCTTTAATTATTCAATAAATTTAACTTTGATACAATATTTTTAATACACCATCCATATTTCATGTTTTCTTGTGCTTTTTCATTCTCTTTGCAATAGGATCCACTCTAGGGTCAGGAATAGAATTTACCTATTGTGTGTATTTAGTCTCTTTTAATCTGGAATATTTCCACAGCCTTTTTGTGTCTTTTAGGATATTGGTAAATTTAATAATACAGTCTTTTTATTACTTAATAGAGTGTTGCTCATTTTTAAAAAAATATTTGCCCATGATTAGGTTCAGGTTATGAATTTCTGATTAGAATTCTACATAAGTGACGTATTTTTCTCAGGGCATCAAATTTAGAGTCCCATGACATTCATTTAGTTTTCATTATATGTTTAAGGTGTCAGATTTCTCCATTTTATAGCTATTATTTTTACCCTTGCAATTAATAAACAGTCTGTGAGGAGATGCTTTAAAACCATGCAATTATCTTGTTCCTCAGCAAAATGTCTCTCTAGATTTTGCATCCATTGATGATTGTTACCTAAACAGATGTGTAATGATAGTTGCAAAATGATAATTTTTAAATTCTAGCATTCACTTCACATTTACCAGTCAGTCCTTGACATTCTACCATAGCAAGAATCCTCTGTCTTTATTTATTACTAAAGGCCTGGTGCATGAAATTCATGCACGGAGGGGTAGGGGTTTCCTCAGCCTGGCCTGCATCCTCTTGCAATCTGGGACCCCTCGGACATCCCTCTCGCAATCTGGAACTGCTGGCTCCTAACTGCTGATCTGCATGCTGGCTGTATTGCCCCTAACCATTTGCCTGCCTGCCTGATCGCCCCTAACTGCTCGCCTGCTTGCCTGGTCACCCCTAACTGCCTCTGTTTGCCTTACTGATTGCCCCTAACCACTCGCCTGCCTGCTTGATCACCCCTAACTGCCTCTCAGCCCCTGCTGCTGTGGTGGCTTTGCCTGGAAGGTCATTTGACTGTGAGGTCTAATTAGCATATCATGCTTTTATTATTATAGATTTGTTTATTTATTTTATATATATGTTCTTGGGTTCCTATTCTAGTTGTTAATTTATTGTTCTTAATTATTTTGATGCTCAAATTTTTATGAACTTCTGTACATTATGGCATGATTAATGTGCCAGGCTAATCTTATATCTCTCCTGGAATGAGCCACTTTTCTGAGGAACTTAGGTTCCTTTCTGGAGAATAGCCTTAGAGACCAAGATTTAGGTGTACGTGTCCTCATTATTCTGGAAGTAAATTTGTTTCTGGGTTCCTTCAATTGAGAGGAAGAAACATATGCATCTATATGTGTAAATATGAATATCTGTACTTATATACACACACATTCATTTTTAATTTTATATTAGTGGCCTGGTGCACAAAATTCATGCATTTGGGGTGAGGGGGTCCCCCAGTCTGGCCTATGCCCTGTCGTCACAGTGTGGGAGCCCCATGATCCATCACCCCAAAGAGGTAGGTCCTGCCCACCCATCTGGGCCTCCTGGATGGATTGCCCCAAAAAGGTAGGCCAGAGCTAGTGGAGGCCTGCTGATCCCTAGGCCGGGCCATGGCAGAAGTCTGCAGACTCCTGGAGCTGGCTCACAGAAGCCCTGCATGCCTGTGGACCCCTGGGTCCACGCAGGAGGATGGGGATGTGAGCCTCATGTTCCTGGTCCCATTGCCAGGGTCGGGAATGCAAGCCTCAAGTCCCCGGGCTGGCACCGGGGGTGGGGATGTGAGTCTCATGTACGGGGCTCATTTTCGAGGGCGGGGACACGAGCCTCATGTCTCCAGCCGGCACAGGGGGCGGGGACACGATCCTCACCTCCTGCGGCCTGTTGCTGGGATTGGGGACACGAGCCTCATGTCTCCAGGTCAATGCAGGGGGCAGGGACGCAACCTGCTGATTGGTTGTTACATGATGGCTTCCCAATTCATTTGCATATTATACTATTATTAAGTACATATGCTTACATGTTTGCGCACATGCGCGCACAACACACCTTTTAGAATTTATGAGTTCACATTAATGTCTACAAATCTAGTCCATCTCGATAGGATTCTTATTCCTCTATTTGTTATTTATATATCTCCTATACAGTGAGCACCCTAGCTTTCACAAGTATCTGTATATCTCATACATTCAGTTCTAAAATAGTTTTGGAATTGCTGTGCATATATACTACCACATGCACAAAAAGCCCACTTACCAAAATGAATCAGAATTTGTTTGCAGTTCAACCTCAGTCTGGGGGTATATATTTACAGTTGAACCTTGAAAAACATGGGGTTAGGAGGTAACTTCCCAGGTAGTTGAAACTTTGCGTAAAATTTTTGCCTCTCTAAAAACCTACTGTTGATAGGAAGCCTTAATGGTAACATAAACAGTCTGTCAATACATATATAGTATGTTATATGTATTATATAATATATTCTTACAATAAAATAAGCTAGATAAAAGAAAATGTTAAGAACTATAGGCCCCAGCTAGTTTGGCTCTGTGGATAGAATTCTGGCCTGTGGACTGGAGGGTTAAGAGTTTGATTCCAGTATGACACATACCTGGGTTGCAGGCTTAATCCCCAGCGCTGTTTGTATGCCAGAGGCAATCAATTTATGTGTTTCTTTCATATTAAAAGATGTTTCTCTCTGTCTCTTTCTCCCTCTCCTTTCTTCTCTCTCTAAAAAAATTAATGGAAAAAATATCCTTGGGTGAGGATTAACAAAAAGAAAAAAAAAGAAAAAAAGAAAACAAAGAAAACCATAGGAAGAGAAAATACATTTACAATATTGTACTATCTTTATTGATACCTTAAGTTTGTTGTCTGTTTATGAGATTAATCATGTCAGCCAATACCGACATCAATATATATTATCTTATGTTGTAGAATTATGCATCTAAAACCTGCAAAATTTTGTTAAGCAGTGTCACCCTAATAAATTCAATATATATATGAAAAATAGACATCTTCAATATTTATCATGTGAAAAAAATATATTGTTTTATATGATACAAAACATGGTAGATGTTATATACAAAAATGAAAAGGTAATGTGAATATTTTGTATTTATAGATATAATGATTCATGCATTGATAATGAAGCAGCAGCAATATTAGTAATTGCTTTATGGTAGCCTATGGTAATCAATATAGTTGCATCATGGTAGTCTAGCCTATATACTAAGGAGTGAATAGTTATAATATTTTTATGGCATACAGAAGTAAAATCATATTTATAATACAGTATTGCAAGCATTATTATGTTAAAAAAAACCCACTCACCTGTGCTGATAGGTTGATATGCAGTTTCTCCAGTTATGAGAGAAAGGCATTCTATATAGTAATGTAATTCTTTGAAAGCAAAGTTATAAAACAGTAAGGGGACTAAATATTAAATGTTTATTAAGTATCACTTACTGTATGCCTGTGTAAGGATAGTCTATCCATTTCCATACTGGTCTTGCACATGATGTTCTACATGATGAATATTTAGGAGATGATGATGATGATGGTGATGATTACACAAAAATATAGTTCTTGCCATACAGTTACTAGATTTTCACACCAAGTCACTCACACACATCACGTTTATTAACTGTGCACCATAATGATTATTTAATATTAAATGGAAGTGGATCATCATAAAGGTCTTTGTTATCATGTTGAAGAGGAGGAAAAGTAGGGGTTGGTATTGCCATTTCAGGGGTGACAGAGGGCGAAAAAGTGGAGGAGGTGGAAATAGATGGAGAGACAGGCACACTTGGTGTGATTTTATGAAAATATATTGTTATTTCTGTCTTTTTTTTTGATTTTTTATTTCTCTAAAAATGTTTCTATATTGTACCAATCCTTCTATTAGTTGCGTTAGTTTCAGTGCCCATATCATAGAAGGGTCCATGTCATTAAAAAAGTCAAAACCGTCTTGAATAATCAATGCTTTTGCCAGGTTATCTAATGGTATTTTGTTTTCTGGCACTACTTCTGTTACGTCTTCTTCCTTGAGCCTGGCAGTGGTTCTAAAACACTCATCTCCATCAAGTTGATTTCTGTTAATTCCTCTTGGTGTGGTATTTGTTAGCTGCTGATTTTATCCCAAGATCCATATCTTGAAACCCTCATTTCCTACCTGTGTTGTGATATTCACAATCTCTTCTATGATTTCCTTGACTAGTTCTATTGTAGCCTGTACAGGCATACACAACATCTAGACATAGTTTTCTCCAGCATGTATTCATTGTTTTGAGCTTAATAGCTTCCATGGCTTTTTCTGTAAAAATGATGGCATTATCAATGGTCTAATCCTTCCAGACTTTCATGTATTCTTTCTATTTGGGTTCTTTTCTGTAGTGTTGACCATCTTTTCTATAGAGTAATATGTGTGGATTAGCCTTTTGACCCTCTAATCTAGATGCTGAATTATAGATATGTTTGGGGGCAAGTTTGGTGTTGAACTTATGGAGTTCTGGGTGGCTGTGTGCATTGTCCCATATTAAAAAACTTTAAGAGGAAGTCCCTTACTATCAAAGTACTTTGCGACTTCAGGGACAATGCATCAATGGAACCAATCCAGAAAAATGGCTCTCCTTTGTCCACACTGTGTACAACCAAAAGAGTGTGAATGGTACCACATATTGTCTGTGTTTATGGACATAATTTTTGATATATTTTAACTTTTTATAATAGATTTATATATATTTAATGGTAAGAAATAATAAAATCAGTAACTTCATACATCTTATATATTTTTGACATATCTAACTTTTTTAAAAAAATATTTCTAGGCTATGCGGTTTGGGAACTTCTTAAAATTGTTGCAAATCTTCAAAAATTTTCCAGTATATTTATTGAAAAAGCCCACATAGTTTAAAACCATATTGTGCAAGGGTCAATTGTATAGTCCAGTGGTTGGCAAACTCATTAGTCAACAGAGCCAAATATCAACAGAACAACAATTGAAATTTCTTTTGAGAGCCAAAATTTAAAACTTAAACTTCTTCTAACACCACTTCTTTACAATAGACTCATCCAGGCTGTAGTACCTTGTGGAAGAACCACGCTCAAGGTGCCAAAGAGCTGCATGTGGCTCAGAAGCTGTGGTTTGCCGACTACTGATATAGTCAAATACTGTGTTCATAAATTTCTTCGATTAGCTCTTTTTCTTCCTTCTGTAGATATGACTATGATATTAATTTGAACTGCAGTTGAATTCTTTAGTTTTGGTTCTAGTTGCTAAATACAGTCTTGTGAAGCTTTTACCCTGTGCTTTCTTCTAAGAGTTTTACAGTTTTACAATATGGTTTTAAACTATGTAGATCTTTGATCCATTTTGAGTTAATTTTTGTATATGATTTAAGGTAAGGGTCTATAGTCATTGTTTCTTTTGTATGTGGATATCCAGTTTTCCGAGTACCACTTGTTGATAAGCCTGTACTTTCCCCTTTGAATGGTCTTGACACCCAGAGTATGCTCTTTAGAACTTTACTATTTTTACTAATAGTTTCTCTTGGAAGTCTTCATTATTTTTTACATCTGTATAGCTGTGTGTGTGTGTGTGTGTGTGTGTGTGTGTGTATGTATATGTGTGTGTAGGTGCCATCTATTATTTAACCAATCCCATATACTTGGACTTTTAGATTGCGAAATTTCCAAATAATGCTGTAATAAGTTATGTCATTCAAATTTTTTTTTTGTGTGTGTGGTTAGGAATGTACCTCCGGGTTATATTCCTAAAAGTAGAATAGCTGGATAGAAGTGTAAATGTTATATATATGAAAATATTCACTTTCATGTGCATTGAACCATTTTGCATTCCCACTAGCATTATATGAGAGTGCCTGTTTACTCACAGTAGGTATTGTCAAGCTTTTGATGTTTTTTTTCTAGTCTGATGGGTGAAAATGATATTTCATCATAACTTTTATTCATATCCATTAACAGTTACTTCTGGTTTCTCGTTTCCTGCAGTCCCTGGCAATCACTAATCTACTTCGTCACTATTATTTTTTTAAAAAGTATAGTTTTTTGATTTTTTTTTTTCAGAGAGGAAGGGAGAGGGATAGAGAGTTAGAAACAATGATGAGAGAGAAACATCGATCAGCTGCCTCCTTCACACCCCTCACTGGGTATGTGCCCGCAACCAAGATACATGCCCTTAACTGGAATAGAACCTGGGAACCTTGAGTCCTCAGGCTGATGCTCTATTCACTGAGCCAAACTGGTTAGAGCTGTTTCTATTATTGACTCATATTTAACATTTAAACTTTGTTGTCTAGTTTTCTTTCATTAGCACATATGAAATAATTCACTAGAGAGATCTTGAGAGTGTGTGACACTGGTTTAATGATAGAATGAGTAATGGTATGGAGTGTTCAGAATAATAAAAACTAAAAACAGCACTGCAGAACAGTAATGATATGACTAATGGATGAATCTATCATTAAGGAAAAGTTATATTCAGTTATCTTTTTTTAATCCTCACTCAAGAATATGTTTTACTCATTTAAGAGAGAGAAAGAGAGACAGGCATTGATTAGTTTTTTTGCCGTACACATCCCCGCTGGAGCTCGAATCTACAACGTAGGTATGTGTTATGACCAGAATTGAATCGGCAACCTTTTGGTGCATAGAACTATGGTCCGATAAACCAGCCAGAACTATATTTAGTGATCTTTTTAAAGAACCAGGGAATTCTGCATTTCTTATTAGAAAGTATATGGGGAAAATGCTGAAATTAGAAAGGGAAATAAAAGTAGGAAGAGTACTTTTTTTCTATCTCTAAAATGAAAAAAAAGTAGATATTAATGTCTACTTTTCAGAGTTAACATTAAATGAAATCCTGTCAGTAAGAGATACAATATTTGTCATTCAGAAAAAGTTTATATAAATGCTATCCTACATTTACATGAATGTATATACTATTTAGCCTTATCCTTGATTTTGAAAAAGATATCAAAGTCATCTGTATAATTTCTCTTTTGAAGATTAAGATTTGGTAAAACTTGGGTTGTAAGTTCAAACTTGGTAATGATAATTTTGTAATAAAATATCTTAACAGCCATAGTATCCAAAGTGGGATGCTTAAGATGACTCATTAAAGTAGATGAAGAAAGTATTAGAATTTATATTTATTTTCTTAGTAAGAAAAGTTTAGCTTTGCAGTGGTGGCCTTCATTCTGTCAGATGGTAAAGTTATAGTTTGTGGCCTCCTGAGAAAGACTAATGGGGTAATAATAGAAACCTCACCTAGATGTCTCCTTTCCGATTATTGTGAAGTGCTTAGTTGTGCCTGGGTAAGTTGATATAAATATAATATTATTTTAAACAATAAACTTTTGATAATATTTTGTGATGAGATAAGTGATTATAAAAATCTAGTAATACCTGCAGGTCACTAGTTATAGCATGATATATTAAAAATGAATTAGTTTTTTTACTATAGAAATATCTGCATTTATCTTTCCTAAGTAACAGTATTTTTATAAATGTAAACACAGTCTGTCCCTTGATGTTTAAAGGTAGCATTTTAGCTATTAGTGAGAAAGTAACTTCTTTTTAAATGAAATTTGTCCTGTGAAAATGAATGGTTGGAAACATTTACATTATCATCTGACTTTGTTGCTGAAAAGCATGTGTCGCTTATAAAAATGTTTAAACTTTGAAAAACATTAGAAAAATATAGGAACAGAATTTTCTAATTCATTTTTAAAAGTTATAGTGAATTTTGAACCTATATTTATAAACAACACTTCAATATCTTTGTAAGAAAAACCGAACTTCAGCAAAACTAATGAATCCCACCTTATGGTTGGATTTACATATATATATTTGTGTATTTCTCTTTCTTCTCTGTTTTGACATTAAAACTGACTTTAGACTAGAATTTCTAATTGCTGTATCTTAATCTCTTTACCTCACATAATTTCCTTTTCTTATTTTTATGATATTTATTAGAAGCCTGATGCATGAAGATACGTGCTAGAATGGGCCTTCCTTTCTCTGGCCACTGGCACCACCTGACCACTCCAGCCCCAGAGCTGCCTCTTTCCGCTCTGGCCCCACCTTCCTGTGCTGCCCAGAGGCTCTGAGAGACTGGGGGTGGCGTGGAACGCCTGCGTTGTCACCATGATGACGAAGCAAGGGTCCTGCCTGCTTCCAGTGGCTCAGTGCCAGGGTATGCAAATTAACCACCATCTTTGTTGGGTTAATTTGTAAATCACTCCTGATTGGCTGGTGGGCATAGCCGAGGTACGATCAATTTACATGTTTGTCTATTATTAGGTAAGATGTTAGATTAGTATTCAGTAGTCCATATATCACTTGTGAATATGTTTATGATCTGAGTACTTCAGTTTTTTTTCCCCATAATCAAAACTTTATTGAAAAATTGACACCAAAATAGAAGGTCACTATTGTATACTTACAAAATTAAATGTAATTATATTATTCTGGTAGATTAACTAGAATTACTAAATTGATAAGGCTTTTTTATGATATACCAGTAACCCAAATTCAGGAAGCTGTGTAGATCATTAGTGTTGCTTTTTTCTAAATGAACAGCCTTCTGTGAACCTAGCCTTTCCTCCTGTTGGCTGGCACAACACTGTTGAACACCCTATGCAAAGAACCACTGTCTGAACATGGCTGAAACCATGGTGATCTTCTAGCAACCTGAACATTTTGTATCCATAAAATAAGAATTTGGACTTGAGCTGAGACCGGTTTGGCTCAGTAGATGGAGCATTGGCTTGCGGACTGAAAGGTCCCAGGTTCGATTCCGGTTGGGGGCATGTACCTTGCTTGCGGGCACATCTCCACTCTGGGGCCTGTAGGAGGCGGCTGATCAATGTCTCTCTCTCATCGATGATTCTGACTTTCTATCTCCCTTCCTCTCTGTGAAAAATCAATAAAATATATTAAAAAAAAAAAGAGAATTTGGACTTGAACTAGCCCTTTCTTTTTATGTTTTTTCTTTTCCTCTTCCAAGGACGGATATAGTAAATCTCTAGCCAAAGGCATGTTGATTCTCTCGCTGGCATAGCCTATCCCGATCTTTGAGGCAACACCCAGAGGAGCAGCACATGATCCCCATAGACTGAGTACTTAAGTTTTTAACTGATAGGATTGTATAATCCCGATTGTCTGCTACTGTAGGGGAGAAATTTGAAGTCTACATCACTAATCAAGTGCTTTTGCAGTCACATGAAGTTTGAGCTTATAATGATGCCATACTCAATTTGTATTTCACCAAATTTGTCAAGTTCAGTGAAATATTTTTCTGCCTCAGTCTCTTTCTGCTCTCCTCTTCTGGGCTTCCAGTGATATGTATGTTAAGCTTTTTGTTATTGAGCCATATGTCCTTGAGACCAGTCCTTTTTTTTTTTTAATTTTTCTCTCTTTGTTCTTCAAGGTTAAGATAATTATATTGTTTATTTTGTTACTTGAGGCCCGGTGCACAAAATTCAGGCACAGAAGGGTGGGGAGTTCTTTCAGCCCAGCCTGCACCCTCTCCAATTGGGGACATTCCTCTCACAGTTTGGGACTGCTGGCTCCTAACTGCTCACCTGTCTGCCTGCCCCTTCCCCCCCGCCCCCATCTCCCCTAAACTGCTTCTGCCTGCCAGCCTTATAACCCCTAACTGCCTTCCCCTGCCGGCCTGACCTCACCCTCAATGGTTCTTTCCTGCTGTCCTGATCTCACCCCCAACTGCCCTCCCTGCAGGCCTGATCTCACCTTTAACTGCCCTCCTCTGGTTGGTTTCTATGCCAGTTGGCATCAAAATCTCCACCTCCTAGGCAGCCATTGGCTTCCCATAGCACCCAGAATTGGTTCTGATTGGTTGGTTTCTATGCCATTCAGTGTCAAAAGCTCCACCTCCTAGGCAGTCGTTGGCCCCCTACAGCACCCAGATTTGGTTCTGATTGGTTGGTTTCTATGCCACTCAGCATCATTAGCTTTGCCTCCTAGGCAGCCATTGGTTCTTCACAGCACCCACCCTTTCTCTGGCCCTGATTTGCAGCCCCTTCAGCAGTCAGTGCTGAGGCACCACGCTTGCAGAGAAAGCAGTCAGGACTGACTTCTGGTTGGTCGAGCTCTGCTTGTTACTGGTTGTTATAATGAGTCTGTCGTTTTTCACTTTTAAGATTTTTCTGCTGAAAACCTGTATCTTTCATTCTTTTCACATGTCTTTACCTCTGTCTTTGCCTTTTGAAGCTTAGTTATGATAGTTGCTTTAAAT
The DNA here is from genome assembly GCA_011751065.1 of Lasiurus cinereus. Classification (NCBI taxonomy): domain Eukaryota; kingdom Metazoa; phylum Chordata; class Mammalia; order Chiroptera; family Vespertilionidae; genus Lasiurus; species Lasiurus cinereus. The sequence goes on along the minus strand of JAAGEH010000293.1, from coordinate 29,973,017 downwards.
CTTTTTCTGATAATTCCAATGTCTGTGTCATCTAGGTGTTGGCATTTGTTTATTGTTATTTTTCTTGAAATTTATCACATTTCTGGCTCTTGTATGTCAAGTAATTTTGGATTGTATCCTAGAGTTTGTGAATGTTATATTGGTAGACCCTGAGTCCTGTTATATTCCTTGGGGAAAGTTGATTTTTTGTTTTAGCAGGTGGTCAACTTGGTTAGGGTCAGACCACAAATTCCATCTTGCTTTCTGTGTATGGTGTATCAAAATCAGTTCAATTTTAATGACCGTTGCCTTGCTTCTTTGCTTCTGTCCTGTGTAGTGCCATTCAGGGATTAGTCTGAGACTTGATCAGTTAAATTATCAAAGCTTTAGTTTAGGATGGTTTGAGTGTGTCATATGCATATAGCTCAGAGATGAGACTGTGTTCATAGAAGCACTTTCCTCTCCCTGATTCCTGAAATTCTCTGTATCCTATTCTAGTTTGTGTGCTTAAAAGGTAGGGTATCTCTAGATGTTTTAGCTGCTGCTTTCATTGCTATACTGTGAAGAAGAGTCAAGGCTTGCTTTCAAACACTGCCGGTGGGTGTAGTAGCCTTTAAGATTAGTTTAACAATACTACTACTAAGGCTTGAGTCTTTTGGATTCTCTCTTCAGAGTCTTGCATGTTCAAGCTCTTTCTATCTTGGACAGAATTCAGACTTTCCCCAGCCCTATGTGGGCTATGAGAATATTTAAGCTTACAACTCCCCAGTAGTTCTGTTGGTGGTGTTCTAAGCCTCATCCTATGCCTGTGAAGCTTTTAGTATTCATCCAAATACTCACAGGACCCGCTGTTTAGATTTCTAGAGCAATTTTTTCATGTAACAACTTCTCTGGTACTCCTTGAATTTTAGACACCTAAGTTATTCTGGATTTTTTAAAAAATATATTTTATTGATTTTTTACAGAGAGGAAGGGAGAGAGATAGAAAGTCAGAAACATCGATGAGAGAGAGACATCGATCAGCTGCCTCCTGCACGCCCCAGAGTGGAGATGTGCCCGCAAGCAAGGTACTTGCCCCCAACCGGAATCGAACCTGGGACCTTTCAGTCCGCAAGCTGACGCTCTATCCACTGAGCCAAACCGGTCTCGGCTTGTTCTGGATTTTGATCTGTGTCCCCTCAGCTTATGCGATTGTTGTCTCCTCAGTTCAGTGAGACTACTGTCTTTTCAATCCTTGGAGACTGCTGTGCTCTGCTGTGCTCCTTCTCAGTAGGGTACTTTAAAAAGTGCCTCTATGGGCATGGTTGGAGGTAAGCTTACCTCATTTGTTTCCCTTCTCTCAGGCATCACAGACCAGTTCTGCCTGTTGTCCAGAATCTGAAAGTAGTTGCTTTATCTTGTTTAGTTTTCTGGTTGTTTATGGTGAGAGGTTAAACCCAGCATCAGTCATGGCCAGTGGGAGATGTTTTGTCCAGTTGTTTTTTAATGTAACAATTTATTAAACAGATTTGTGTTGCATAAGAAATTAACCCTAAATGTAGAGGCTTAAAACAAACACACATTTCATCTCATAGTCCAAGTCCTAGAATGGATAAGACTCCTTAGTTGTACTTTGTTAAATAAAACTTTTTGTGGACAGATCTATAAATCTTTAAAACCAGACACAAGTTATCTGCCTCCCTTCCCCGCTCCAACATATAATGGTAGACTGGCAATGAAAAATTGCTATACACATTTCTATTTAAAAAGGGGGGAACACAAAGGGGAGCCACTATCTATAGTAGTTCTGAAATCTGGCCAGGCAAATGTTGAAAGTTCCTCAGTTAGGTCCCAAGCTGGGAGTGGTTTTCAAGGGCTCTTGGTTGCCCTCTAGGTTCTTTGTTCTGGCATCTGATTCAGGTTTCCTTTATTCAGAAAGATGGCATATCTTTATAGCTGAGCAAAAGTTTCAGTTTGCTTCCTTCCAGAAGAATTCTGGGGGTCCACTTCCTTTCTTCTTCTCGTCTGTCTCTAGTTTCCTCAGTCCAGTTAGCCATGCCTCTTTTATTAACTTTGTGAGTTCCCTGTCGATCTTGTTGGGGTTTCATTATTAGACAAAAGCTTCACCCACAAATACCTTCTAAATGTGGATTTGTTAAAGAGATTTGACTGTATGTAATTATAGGAGGTGGTTAAGCAGTGTCTGCAAAGCTCTTGGTTTCATGCTGATTGTGGAGTTTGAAAGTTCATGAGGCAAGCATTCAGGAAGAGAGAAGATGGATGTAAAATGGAGGAGAGCAAGAATAAGCTGGAGTCTACAAGTTGGGCCCACAAGGACATACTATAACCAATGTCAGGTCATGCTGATTGTCTCTGACCTTGATGCCATAAGTCTCCTGCAGAAGTTGGGTTCCTTTGTCATGAAACTTAATACACACATCTGGCCCAGAAGCTGAAAGAATATTTAGTGGAAGGTTGGGTGGTGGTAGGCCCAGCCATTATATTATACAATTGAGAGGAGCCATCAGTTTGGTGAAAATGTGTGTTAGCTACAAAATGGCTGCTACCTAACTTTCTCCCTTTATATTTCCTACAAAAGTTTCTCATGTGGATTACCTTAACTCGGTATGTACAGAAAGGGAATTCTCGGAAACAGAGTTCAGCCTACCCAAGTTGACACATTATAGTGCCACCACTGTTAGATATCTGAGTTGTTTGTTGCGATTGGTTACAAATAATACTGTAACTTAAGTAGTGAGTATAAATAAAGTACTTTAAATGATTTGGCTTATTCAAATATATTTTTTTGATCATTCACTACATTCAGATAGGTGCAAAGAACACAAAATTGATTAAGGAATGGTTTGTTTTAGTTTCTTGAAATTGGTTGGTACTCAAGACACTTAACATTTATGCCATCATTGTACTATGAGTAGTGAAGTGAATCTTGTTGGTTCTGTGAGTTGTTTTGTAGTGCTTCACATCTATCTCATTGTTAATTTTGCCCATGGAACATGAATATTATCCCTTATCAATGAGTGCATCTTATATTTGATCTGTGCATAGTAGTTACTTGATTAGTGATTGTTGATAGATTTCATTTGCAGTGATTTTTATATTCTGCTTGTCTAAATTTCATTGCTGATGCTTAAAAGCATTTCTGATTAATTTTTAATATAGGGCTATTGAAGATTGATTGAAGCTGTCAGACTTTTAGGTGGGCAGGATAAATGTAGTTAGTGCTCTTATTTTGGCTAATGAAGTTTTAAATTCTCTTTTGGAGGATTGTATAAAATAATGTATAAGTTTAAATTTCATTATTTAATAAGCCCAATGCTTTTAAACATTTTTATTGATTTCAGGAGAACAGAGAGGGAGAGAGACAGAGAGAGACAGACAGAAAGAGATGACAGAGAGAGACGCGGGTGGGGGGAGAGAGAGAGAGAGAGAGAGAGAGACAGTGGGGGAGGGGAGAGAGAGGGAAGGTAGGGAGTAAAGGAGGGAGAATCATTGATTGGCTGCCTCCTGCATGCCCTACATTGGGGATCGAGCCCGCAACCTGGGTATGTGCCTTGACCACGAATTGCATCATGCGTGATCTTCTGGTTCATAGGTTGACACTTAACCACTGAGCCAGGCTAGGTAAGCACAATCCTTTTTATTTTAATTTAAAAATGATAGAAAATATAAGGTCTTCAATTGAATTTAAAAAAAATATATTTTATTGATTTTTTACAGAGAAGAAGGGAGAGGGATAGAAAGTTAGAAACATTGATGAGAGAGAGACATCAATCAGCCGCCTCCTGCACACCCCCTACTGGGGTTGTGCCCGCAACCAGGATATGTGCCCTTGACTGGAATTGAACTCGGGACCTTTCAGTCCACAGGCCGACGCTCTATCCATTGAGCCAAACCGGTTTTGGCTAGGTCTTCAATTGATTTTATTATCAATCTTTAGTATTTATACATCTTAATTATATCTAACTCAGTAATGTGTTTTCCCTTCTTTTAATTTGTAAATATGTCATGTTGTATCTTTAAAAAATAGACTTAAAAAAAATCAAACCACGGTACCTTTATCAGTCTTAAAAACAATTCATAGTAATTTGTAAATTTTATCAAATAATTAATGTTCAAAATTCTCTCATTATTAATTTAAAAAAATATTTTATTGATTTTTTTACAGAGAGAAGGGAGAGGGAGAGAGAGTTAGAAACATTGAAGAGAGAGAAACATCAATCAGCTGCCTCCTGCACACAGCCCTACTGGGGATGTGCCTGCAACCAAGGTGCGTAACTAAGGTACATACCCTTCACCAGAATTGAATCTGGGACCCTTGAGTCCATAGGCCAGCACTCTATCCATTGAGCCAACCCGGTTAGGACTATCTATTAATTTTTTTGTTTTGTTTTAAGTATAGTTGAGTTATTTGAATCATGAATCAAATAATGTATAGGCAGTTCATTTGGTGTATGTGTCTCTTAAATCTTTTTCAGTGTCTAGGTTCCTCTCACCTCCCTTTTTTCTTGCCATCTGCTTTTTTTCTACAGGATTGAGTCATTTAAAAAATATTTTTATTGATTTCAGATTGGAAGGGAGAGGTAGAAACATCAATGACGATGGAGAATCATTGATTGGCTGCCTCCTGCATACCCTACTGGGGATTGAGCCCTCAACCTGGGCATGTGCCCTTGACTGGCATCGAACCCGAACACAGGAACCTTCAGTCTGCAGGCTGATGTTCTTATCTACTGTGTCAAACCAGCCAGGGCTGAGTCATTTTTCTCTGTATAATTTTTCACTGTCTGATTCACTTTTATAATTTGATCAAAGCTTTATTAGATTATGATCAGGTATTTTTTTTTTTTTTTGTCGTGTGAATTCCTTTTAGGCAGGCTATGTATTTACTACTGCATCCCAAAAGAAAGCACATAAATCTAGTGTGTTTCTCTCTGTGATGTTAGGACCCGGGTGTGAGATTACTAGTCCAGTGGGTTTAGGTATTATTAGCTTGGTACAGGTATTTTCAAGCTCCTTTGAAACTTTTACCCTTTACCAAATTTTGTTAGCAGTCACTAATAACCATTAATTAAATCCATCTTATCAGGAGTTCCAAAGAGTGATGTTTTAAATTTCTCATTTTCTGCTTTCATTAATTGGCATTTTTAAATATGAACAACTTTTATTTTCTTTTTGGTGTGTGAAACTATTTTTTAGTAGAACTTCATAAAATCAAGACTTTGAAAAGACAGTATAAATCCTTGATACTTCACCCTTGTTTTTCATTTTTCATAATAATGAGTTTTTTTCTTAAAGGGAATTGAGTAATTGGCAAAAATTCACCCAAATTTTCACTCAGACATCTTTTTACTTATGTTTCATCATAAAGTTGTACGTATTAGAGGTTTTATCTCTACATTACAAAATGTATTGCTTTTATACAATTTGCTTTTTTTGAAATATTAATGTGGAACAAAAAGATTAGATTTGATACATTTTTTATAAATTACAGTTTTTGTCCTTTAAGTTTGCCATTCCTTCTAACACTATAAGAAGATACTTGATCAAACTATTAACTTACAGAAAGTGAGTCTATGTAATCTGAACCCAGAGAGAATGTGACACTGAAGCATTTCAGAAGGGTATATAGCCATTGGATGAAATTTCAGGTAGGAAATAACTGCATTGTTTGGTATCAGGTAGTCAAGTTAGCAATCAGCCACCTGATTGCTATTAGAAAATGAACTTTTATTTTACACAAGGAGACAGAAAAACTAGCAAAGACTTGCTTTAGTCTTAACGTACTTTTTTTTTAAAATGGAAAATGCCTTTTATTTTTAAGTGCACAACTTTAAAACAAATATGAAACTTTGTTTTTTTCACTTATTATGGCTTTTATTTTTAATAGAAAAATCTGTTAGTTACTGCAAGAAAGGGTCAGTTTATGTATTACTTTAAGAGTTGCCAATCCTTTCTAACTACTGGTTCATCTTGTTAAATACTGATGTATTTTATTTTTCCCCTCAGTTTGAAACTTTGCCTCTGTTTAACTCTTTTACAGTGTTTATTTTATACTTGCTGTTGACATTGTTTTAGCTCTTACCTTGATATTTGTTGAAGTTATTTGAATACTGACTTAAATGTTATTTATGTTTATTTAAACCATTTGCTAGCTTTTTGATATACATGTCTAAAATTTGAAATCTTAAAATAAGTTTTATAATCAATCCTTTACTAAGTAAAATGGCTTTTAAAAGCTATTGCAAAGGTTAATTTTATATATTATTACATCAAATGCCCATGAGATGGTGCTCATTTGTTTTGCTTTTGTAGTACTGATGTTTTGTTAGCTGCTTATAAGAAAATACAGAAATATATTATGCTTTAAACTTAGTTATTTTCTCAGTAATTAAAATGGTTTTGAAGTACATTATGCCAACATGATGAAAATCAGTCTGTTATTCATCTTAGTCTATCACATTTATATATTTCTTCCCTAATCTGCATGTTGGCTAATAATCATTGATTTACCAAAAGTCTTCAAATGAACAATACCTGAAATGGATCTCAATTTTGACCTTCTTTAACATAAACTTCAGATTGCATCTTTGTTTTTTATTAACATGTAAATTGTTTTCCCTTTCCTCTTGGGCCAAGCCAGTAAGTAACACTTATAAAATAGGAGATGAAATTTATAGCTCTTAATTTTCACTTGCTATAGCTATTTGGTAAATTAATGTCAGTGTATCTTATTAGAAAGAGAATGGTGTGTTTGTTATCTAGGCAATCTAAACAGAAAGCATTCTATTCTCTGAAAAAAATTTTTTTGATATACATTTTAATAAAACATGAGGAGTCAAGTGTATTTCTGGATTGTTACCCTTGAGCCAACTATTCCTTTTTTAGTCATTGAACTTTTATCAAGTGTGTTTTCTATTGAATTGAGAAAAGTGAATATAGCCTGGAAGAGGTAGAAAGAATTGTTCAGAGATAACATCATGAAAAAGGCCTGACTTACTAGTATATCTTGGCCCTGCCATAGAAATAATCAGTATTCTGATTGCCTAACCTGGTTCTCATGCCGCTTTGTGAATCATGCTTGACATTTCCTATAAGGACTATATAAGGAAATAGTTCCCCAATCAAAGGGAATATGAAAGCAGTGCTTCCCAGAGAAAGGTGATAGTAACTATAACTATTACATCACTTTTTAAAGATTTCTTGGTTAATCCTCACTGATGATATTTTTCCATTGATTTTAGGGAGAGTGGAAAAGAGAGGGAAAGAGAGAGAGAAACATCAATGTGAGAGAAACACATTGATGGTTGCCTCTGCATGAACCCTGCTCAGGGCCTGGCTGGAAAGAGCCTGCAGCCAAGGTACGTGCCTTTGACTGGAATTGAACTCAGGACCCTTTGGTCTGCAGGCAGACATTATCCACTGAGCAAAACTGGCTGGGCTATTCTGTTACTTTTAAGAGTTGCTACAAGGGTGATATAAGCCCTAACCTGTTTGGCTCAGTGTTTAAAGCATTGGCCCCGCAGACTGAAGGTCTTGGGTTCAATTCTGGTCAAGGGTGCTTACCTCGGTTGCAGGCTCGATCTCTGGCCCTGGTCAGGGCATGTGTAGGAAGCAACCACCAGTTGATATGTCTCTCTTAAATCCATGTTTCTCTCTCTCTCTCTCTTTCTCTCTCCCCTTCCCTTCTACTCTCTCCAAAAAAATCAATGGAAAAATATCCTCTGATGAGGATTAACCAAAAATAAATAAATAAATAAATAAATAAAAAATAAAAAACAAAATAAAAAAATAAAATAGAATAAAAACCAAAATAAACGAACACACATGCTGCTGTAGAGCTAAGCTATATAACACTTTTGGTGTGTGTGTGTGTGTAGAGACAGTATCTTGCATGGCATCAGATTCAGATAGACTTCATTTTGAATCCTAACTCCGTCATTTTTATTTGTGATTTTTGGGCAAGCTATATAATCTTTCTGATCTAGTTTTTGAATTTGTAAAATGAGACTAATAATACCAACCTCATAGGATTGTTAGAATCTTTGAAAATAATGCCTAGTATGTAGTTCCTTCTACAGTTTTCCTTCTCAGAAGTTTACAGTGTGATAGAGACAGGAGTTATCCTATATAATAAAGAGCTAATATGCTAATTAGACTGAATAGCAGAATGACATCTGGATGAAGCCAGAGCTGCGAGGGCCGAGCCCCTTGCACGAATTTCGTGCATTGGGCCTCTAGTGTAAAGATAAGAAAGAGTCCAAGGTAGTAAGTGTGAAATGTGTGCCTTGCATTAGGCAAAGTTTTATTAATTCAGAGTGGGGAAGCATTTCTTCCTTTTTGATCTTATGTGGGAATGTCTGTCTGTAGAGAAGAGAATTGAGCTAAACTTTGAAGTTTAGGAAGGGAGAGCAAAGATGAGGTAGAAAAGTTTTTAAAAAAATATATTTTACTGATTTTTTACAGAGAGGAAAGGAGAGGGATAGAGAGTTAGAAACATCAATGAGAGAGAGACATCGATCAGCCGCCTCCTGCACCACCCCCCTCCCTGGGGATGTGCCCACAACCAGAATTGAACCTGGAACCTTTCATTCTGCAGGCCGACGCTCTATCGACTGAGCCAAACCGGTTTCAGCCGAGGTAGAAATTTAAAGCTTCTTGGTAAAATTGGCTGGATCAGTAAGATTGTATGGGAACAAGATGGGAGAGGAGGCTTTTTGAGATTTTGTAGGGTAGGCAAGTAATTGGAAATTTATTCTGTAGGTAAGAAGTAGCCATGATGACTGTTGTAGTGGGTTTATACATGGTTAAAATGCTCTTGGAGAGCTTGATATGGTGGTAATGACATGATATTCTTAACTAATTGGAATTGTTTATTGGAAAAAATTTATGTATTTAATATATTACTGATTTTAACTTCTATTCATCCAAATCAAATTTTACTTTTATTAAAAATCATTATGTAGTTGATATTTTAGTTTTACTAAGTGAATAGTGGATCTCAAATAACTAATAGGAGTTTGGTGAAGGCTTATGTTTCTGTGTTGTTTAGATTTCAAGGCCACGAGGCTGTCTCTGGCCTCAGCAGGGGATTTCTGATGGCAAGATACTGTGGGAGTCATTTAAATATTAATTCTTACCAAAGCTATCTCGTTTTAACCTTATTCTTTGTATTGCCATTTGTTCATGGAGATAGAAACACACACTAATAGATTTTTTTGGGAAATACTGGTTCTTTGGCTTTAATGTGCTCTTCTGGGAAAACCTGTTACGTTTGCTAATTAGCTTTTAGCACTGTTTACTTTCCTGGTTTTATGTGTTAAACTATCTAGAAGAATCTTGATTTGCTGGTTAGACAATTTGAACAAGTAAGACTGAAATCTGTAATAATAAAAGTGTAATATGGTTATTGACCAAATGGCTGAACCGCTGAACAACCATCCAGACATCCTTCAGGACTACCTTCTGGACGAAGCTGGGGCTGCGAGGGCCTCTTCTTACACGAATTTGGTGCATAGGGCCTCTAGTATCAACATAAAGGAAAGGCTGAGCACTTCTGAGAATGAGCTACAAAAATACCACTTGGATATTTTACTTTTTACGCCTTCATTTTGTAAGGGCTGATTCATTAAATTCTCTTTCCCTACACATTTTCTACGACAGTCTCCATATTGCTTTTCCCTTTTGTTGGGGGAAAAAAACTCCAAAAAATACTTAGACAAAACAGAAAATGAAAATGGATCATGTATTAAAGATCATATTTATTGGTACCTGGGAGTTGGCTGTAATATCTGATCCAGTGTTAGTAATGGTATCTTTTCAGAATTTTCTGTTATCAGATATGTGACTTTTTTATCTTTGTTTAATATTTTTATAGGTAATACATTAGCAATTTGAAAATAAAAATGAATATAATTATATATCTTCTACCTCTGCCTCATTCCTGTCAGGAGTTAAGAATCATGTCTAGCCGAAACCAGTTTGGCTCAGTGGATAGAGTGTCGCCCTGTGGACTGAAAGGTCCCAAGTTTGATTTTGGTCAAGGGCATGTACCTTGGTTGCAGGCACATCTCCAGTGTGGGGGTGTGCAGGAGGCAGCTGATTGATGTCTCTCTCTCATCGATGTTTCTAAGTCTATGCCTCTCCCTTCCTCTCTGTGAAAAATCAATAAAATATATTTAAAAAAATCATGTCTAATTTGAATGCCCAGTATACCTTTTAATCATTTTGCTTTGCTGTTGGCACATACGGCCATATAGATTCTTTATGTAGGTGGTTATTACAAGGACTTTACATATTGAAAAAACATTTTAAATTACCTTTGTTTCTCCTTTATTTTGGTTAGAGCACTATGTATTTTATATATATATATATATATATATATATATATATTTATATTTATTTAAGATTTATACAGCAATTTATTGAGCAGTTTTAAGTATATTACAAGTTCTTTATATATATATATTTTTTTTTATTAATTTTCATACATATCTTCCCCCTGCCCCCCCCCCTTTTTTTTTGAGATAGTGGAAGGAAGGAAGGTAGGGAAGGAGAAATGTCAATGTGCCTGGAAGGAACTGGGTATCAAACTTGCAACCCAGGTACATGACCTCAATCCGGAATTGAACCTGTGACCCTTTGGTACGTGGGCCAATGATGTAACCATTGAGTTCACTGGCCAGGGCTTTTTATTTTTTATTTTTACTTTTTAAATTGAATTTATTGGGGTGACATTGGTTAATAAAATTATATAGGTTTCAGACCTGGTTGGTGTGGCTTAGTTGAGCATAGTCCATGTACCAAAAGGTCGCAGATTTAATTCCTGGTCAGGGAACATGCCTGGGTTGTAGGCTAGATCCCCAGTAGAGGCCTTGCAGGAGAAGCCAGTCAGTGTTTCTGTATTACGTCTATGTTTCTCTCCCTCCCCCTCCTTCTCGTTCTAAAATCAGTAAAACATTAAAAAAATATGTATCAGATTACTATGTAGCTTTTTTTTT